>VMDR010009084.1:0-34485 GCA_007922815.1 Macrotus californicus
GAGGAGGCACAGTGTGTCTACCTATGCCTCCATTTTGGCTGGTCAGTTGGTATCCTGATAAATATCTCACAACTGACTCTCCAGAAAAGAAAAAAGCCCCGACTTTTACTCTTTCCAAAGTTCTGTGGTATAAGGACTCCTACCATGTCCAATTTCAAGCTACCAACATGATGTCACTGCACAGGGAATTGGGAAGGGAAAGGGCTCTCAAAGCTGGTGCAGACAGGCTCCAGTGTACCACTGGCAGGGTCCCTCCCAGATCCCTTCTTCTAATTGAGCCCAAGGAGGGAACTCAAAGGACCCAGGAGTCTATACTCTTGTGACTTATGTTCTTCTAGAGGGAGCATTGGAAGCCTCCAAAGTGAAGTTTATTTTTATAAATCAGTCAACAAAATAGGGGATAATAGGAGTCTCTCTGTCCTACTATGTCAGAATCTTCCTCTAGAACATCAGAGGGAACAAAAATGATTCATCATGAATAAACTTCCTATGTGAAGAACATCCTTACTAGTCTCCTTGCAGAAGAAAGTCTCCATTGAAAGACAGAGTGATCTACTTCCAGCCAAGATGGAGGCATCTATAGACATGCTCTACCACCTTGCACAACCATAAGAAGGATCACAACTAGCCTCAAAACAAAATACAACCAGAACTGCCAGAAAATTGAACTGTATGGAAGTCTAACAACCAAGGATTTAAAGAAGAAATATTCATCCAGACAGGTAGAACGGTGGGGCAGGGGGGAGCAGAGAGGATGCGCTGTGGAGACTGGCAGAGGTGACTGGCAGAACAGTCCCACAGTCACCTGTGGTGGATAAAAGCTGGGAGGGACACCTGAGGAGTAAGCCATCCCAGCCCCAGACCAGAGCATGCAACCTGGAGTTCCAGAGCCAGGAAACAAAGGCTCATAACTTCTGGATATAAAAACCAGTGGGGGTTGGGGCAGCAGAAGAAATTGCTGGTCTCTCAGGAGAGTCGGTGTATAGAAGCCACATGGCCCTAGAATGTATGCAAACCCACCTACCCTGGGATTCAACTCCAGGGCAGCAGCTGGAAGGATGCCAGTCACACATGGGAAGTGGGGGAAGTGACTGGAAGTGGGGAGAGAACTGAGCAAATGGCATTGTTCCCTCTCAGACCCCTTCCCCACATACAGCACCACAAAGTGGTGAAGTAGGTTGCTCCACCCCTTACAATGTAGCAGGTGCACCAAGGCAGAGTCATAACAGCTCTACCCAATGCACAGAAACAAACACAGGGAGGCTTCCAAAGTGAGGAGACAAAGAAATATGGCCCAAATGAAAGAACAGATCAAAACTCCTGAAAAAGAACTAAGCAAAATGGAGATAGCCAACCTATCAGATGCAGAGTTCAAAACACTGGTGGTAAGGACGCTTAGAGATCTCACTGGGTACAGCAAACACATAAGGAAAGAAATGGAGGCTACACTAAATGAAATAAAAATCCACAGGGAACCAACAGTGAAGGAAAGGAAGCCAGGGTTCAAATTAATGATTTGGAACATAAGGAAGAAATAAAGTCAACCAAGTCATAATGAAGAAACAAGAATTCACAAAAATGAGGGGATTTTAAGAAGACTCTGGGACATCTCCAAATATGCCAACATCTGAAGCATAGGGATGCCAGAAGGAGAAGAGGAAGAGCAAGAAATCAAAATCTTATTTGAAAAAATAATGAAAGAAAACCTACCTAATCTGGCAAAGAAATATACAAGTCCAGGAAGCACAGAGAGTTCCAAACAAGTTGGACCCAAAGAGGGCAACACCAAGACATCATAATTAAGATGCCAAGTGTTAAAGGTGAAAGATTAATGATGTGGGGGGGGGGGTGCAAGAGAGGGTAAAGGGGAGAAAAAAGTTGATGCAGCTGTATTAGAATAATCAATAAAATATACTTTAAAAATAAAATGATGGGTAATACAAAAAAATAAAATAAAATGCCAAAGATTAAAGATAAAGAATCTTAAGAGCAGCAAGAGAAAAGCAGAGAGTTAACTACAAAGGAGTTCCCATAACACTATCAGCTGATTTCTCAAAAGAAACTTTACAGGCAAGAAGGGACTGGCAAGAAGTATTCAAAGTCATGAAAGGCAAGGACATACGATCTAGATTACTCTATCCAGCAGAGCTCTCATTTAGAATGGAAAGGCAGATAAAGTGCTTCCCATACAAGGTAAAGCTAAAAGAGTTCATCATCACCAAACCATTATTATATGAAATGTAAAGGGACTTATTTAAGAAAAAGAAGAAGACCAAAACTATGAACAGTAAAATAACAACAAACTCACAACTATCAACAACTGAATCTACAAAAACAAAAACAAACTAAGCAAATAACTAGAATAGGAACAGAATTACAGAAATGGAGATCACATGAAGGGTTATTAGCAGGGAGGGGGAGAGGGGAGAATGGGGGAAAAGGTACAGGGAATAAGAAGCATAATTGGTAGGTACACAATAGACAGGGAGAGGTTAAGAACAGTATAGGAAATGGAGAAGCCAAAGAACTTATATGCATGACCCATGGGCATGAATTAAGGGGGGATGCTGGAGAGAATGGGGGTATAGGGTAGAATAACTGTAATAGCATAATCAATAAAATATACTTTAAAAAAAAGACAGAGTGATCCACTTTGTCTATAAAAAATAATAAGTTGAAGACCACCTATGTTATTTTACAGGGAAAGCAAAACCACAGCTCAGGGTCAAGAGGTACCAAAGTTCTGTGTAAGACAGAGTAATGTGATGGTGAAGAACACGGGTCCTAAATCCAGCTCTCTGGATTTGACCACTGGTTCTGCTTTTTCTAGCAACATCTGCCCTTGGGCAAGTAACTTGAGTTTCAAAAGCTCAAGTTCTCTGCACAATGAAACTAATAGTGTTCCAATGACAACTTAGATGATGCAAGTAAAGGAGTTAGTGCGAGTCTGACTAAAGGTCAGTTGTTCTTTGACCACACTTTAACTGTCTCCTCTGCCCTTTCACAGGGCTCCCAGAGTTTGAATCTTCTTTTCTATGATACAGCAGCCTCCAATAAAGACCATTCAGCCCAGAAAAGGGTATGCTAAAAGGACTATTAGGAGAAAGCCAGTCCTAGCAGGGTGCTTTCGATGGGCAAAAGGACACGATGACAGGTGCCAACGAAGCATTCCTCCCCACCTCGTGGGAAAGAGCACAAGCCTGGAACAGGTGCAGTCACAGGGGCCCCAGAAGGGGGTGGCCAAGAGGATGAAACTCCCATTATCAGGGTTTGGCTGTAAACCTTTGGAGCCACATTTCCAGTGGAACTTGTAACTGCTTACTCATCTCAAATAACTTAAAGCATGTCATCACCCTTCCCAGCCACAGGAATGAATCCTGCCACAGAGTGGAGATCTGTTTTCTTCCTTAAAGCCCTAGGAGTGTTCTGCTTCAATTCCCTCTATGGGATGTGGATATATTAAATACAAAAAAATGACCATAAAGTGAACATTAAGGTTGAGAAATGAGGTCCAAGGATGCCAAGAAATTCAAAAGTAAGCGTTCCCCCAGCAGCTCTAATTCAACCATCTTTGCAGTAATGCATCCTTTCCGATTTCTGAATCCTCAGTGGGATGCCCTTTCATATGGATTCTGGATCCTTCAACTAAGCCAGGGAGGGGTGTTTGGGGTCCCTCCTGCACCTTCTCAGTTCCCCAGGTCGTGGGAAAATCCTGTCTAGGACCCTTCCACCAAGCCCTTGACTGAGGCCAGGCTTGGCAAAGGAGGATCAAGAGCCTTGGGTACAGGGCAGTGCAGTAGGGATAGGGCAGATCAGCCCAGGAAATGGGACCAGTTCCTTTCCCCAGCCCCTTCCTGACATCCAAGAGGCTACTCCTGGCTCCACACAGCAAATGTATCCATGCAGATATCCAGGATGCATTAGTGGTTCGACACAACTGATGTGCTCAGACACCTCTAGGGTGCATTAGTTGAAGTGCCTAGAGCAGCTGGTGGCTCCTCTTCAGGCATAATTTATCTATTGCACTTTACTTAATGTGCAAAATTAAATTTATGCTGAATCCATGTGTATTACCCACTGTGCATGAGCAGCATGAAATATACCATAAAGCAAATCAGCACAGAGCTGTACTCTTAATTGCTAATGGCTTTCAACACCCTCCACTGTGGTCCAACCAAACATGGAGTCCCTTCTACACTGAGAACCCTGCTCATTTCAAGGTTGAAAGTGCGTCTCCCCAGGACCTTCTACAAAACTGAAGGATAAAACGAGCAATGCTTTTAAGTCAATCTTTCTAGAGCCCATGTTCCTTACATCGCAGATTCTGCATTTTTTACTAATGCTATGGTCAATATGGTTTCTTCAAAAGACATGATTTTGCTGAAAAATAAGCAAATCAATGTGAAATACTTTTTAAGTTGAATATAGGAAAGGATCCCAATATTCAGTCTGAGTTGTGTTACTGTCAGGCTGTGGGACCCACTTTGGGGTTCTTGTTCCATACATTAAAATATGGGAATTGGAATGGTTGGTTTCTGCCCCAACAAGAAAAAAGTTTATGCTCCCAAGTATAGTGAATTTTACAAAACAAAGCTCTCAGATGAAGCTTTCAAAAGTGTGGTGTAAAATATACTTGCGCACCCTCCCACACATCTAAATTCACACAGAGCAGAAATTATTTCAAGTCTGAAACCTGATTCCAAAAAAGTTTGGTGGAGGAATCAGAAAGAGAGAAAATAAATACACAGTTAATGCAGAAACTTAAGCACAACTCTATCTACTTCAACTGTAATTATGCAAAGTGTTTTTCAGGTTCCTTATCCTTTTCAAGTATGTTTTGTCCAACTACAGAGACCATTTCCCATGGAAAAAGTTATTTGCGCTGTAATTTACATTTGTACTAGAAAGTACCCATCTGTGGAAATGTCATGTTCCTCCCTTGAAAATAATTTGGAACTTGACCCACGTAAAGGACAGAGGAAAAATAAAACCAGTGATTATATCATTTTTTAATGCCATCTTTATATCTTTTTGTCACCTTTACATCTTTTTTATATTAGTATAAAAATTTAAAAAATTTATCAGCCTTTCAAAGCACAGTATTTTTACAAAAATAAGAAAATTCTGTTAGGAAGATACAGAGTGATGATTTTACTTTCCTCTTTTCCTCTCTCCTTCTCTTCCTTCCCCACCCACTGTCTCTTCCTCCCTCTCCCTCTCTCTTTCAATTTGGAAGGGCATGAATTTGAGGCACAAAAGAAGGTTAGAAGATACCTTATTTTAATTGAGTATTTGCATGATATGGGTCTTAAAATTCAAAGAGGCTTTTTGTCTTGGAGCTTCCATAAACTTCTCCCACTTGCCTCTTCCCGGGGACAGAGTGCATATTTACTGTGTTGCCCCAGGCCTGGTCTTCCCATTTCACTCAACACGGAGGCTTTGTCAAAGGACAGGCCAGTTGCTTCTTACAATCTTTTGGAGATAGATAGAGGCTGGTAATCATTTCCCACAATGGCTTATCTGCTATCTGCCAGGGCTGTTTTCCTGAATATCTGATCAAACTACCCTGCAGTCTCTAAAAGTACCCAAGGGGGTATTCCCAGCCCTGTCTTCTCTCTCTGCTTTCTATCAATCAGCCCAAGCCAAGATAATGCCTGATACAAATATTTAAATGTCAACATAGACCATAGTGATTGGGTCCACATTTAGATAAAATCTCGTTTATATTCTCTAATCCAGCTCATTATCCCAGATGGTTCTACAGATTTCTACTATATTGTCACTAATGTCAGGATCCAACAAGAACCCTGGAAAATGTGCACTCTTTCCTTTCTCTTGTTTTGGCTCAGGCACATTGCTCTTGAAAATTCAAGTGATAAGCAAAAGAAACAGACTACATTGGAATTTAGCTAAATCTCTGGATCTCTGACTTAGTGCAAGAAAACTTTAATCTCCAAAATGCAAAATCTTGGAAAATTAGAAGCAATAGAATTCTACTACTATAAGAAAAAAGAGAATATCCATACTCCATAAAATTGAAAGTCTATGTCCATGAAGAGCATTATTCTCATACTTTCTTTTTTTTAATTACTTTATTGTTGTTCATTTACAGTTGTCTGCATTTCCCCCCCTCCACTCCCCCCCACCCCAACCAATCCCACCCCCTCATACCTTCTATTCAGACTTTCTGATAATGTCTTTTCATAACATTAACAATTGCATTTTTTTTTCTTTACAATCATGAGCATCCTGTGCCCAACTACCTACATGTAATATTTGAAATTTCCCAGGTCCCACCTGAGGTGATTAAAATCAGCCCACCAAATTTTTCTCTCTGTTCCTAGACAATGAGAAAGGTTCTGCAGGGAGCCAGGGCCCACTCTTTCTAAATCTGACCTGGAATGGACCTCTTTGGGCATCAATCATTTCACTGGATGATAGGGGATCGCCACCAGCCATGAAGCAAACCCTGGCTTTCTCACACAAGACCTATCCCAAGATCAGCAAGCACATTCCTGTCTAAACCCTTCACTGCAAATTGCCACAGCTCCTTTCATCAAGTTAATTATAGAACCAAGGGCTGGCAGGGCAGCCCAAGACATCATCTGCCCCATCTCCTTGGCTTTCTGGCATGGTCACATTTAAATCATCCCAGACAGATGGAAATCTACTCAGTTTCCGAAGACCTCCAGAGCAGAAGATTCCACAACGCCTGTCAGTCATGCACTCAGCTGTTTAACAACCCCTGACAGAGAATCCCTCTTTATCTCCAGTTTAAATCTCATACATGCTACTTCAAGCCAATTTCTTTTTGTCCTGTGCATCAGCATTTTGCCGGTCCGAAGATCATTTTTAAGGCATCTCCCTCTGTTCTTTTCCTTGGGCTGATCAATTCCAATTCCTTATATCTCTTCTTATAAATCTAACTTTTAATCACCTTTATGACTTTCCACTAAACTTTGGTATATTCAAGGATTAACTGGAGACATACCCTCAGGACCCTTTTTACACCTTTAAAAATGGAAAAACCCAAAGTGCTTTTGTTTATGGGGGTTATATCTATCAGTATTTACTATGCTAGCAATTAAGACTGAGTAATCTCTAAGAGCCCAGTATCCACAAGGATACAGTCCCTTATCCCTGAGAGCAATGATGTCATCACATGGCATGTGGCCTCTGGAAAACACCACTGGATGCTCATGGGAGAATGAGAATGAGGAAGAAAATAACATATTACTGTTGTTGTTAAAGGAGTGCAGATGCTGCAGACAACCCGAGAATCTCAGGGCTCCCCTTGGCCTGTGGACCACACTCTGAGACCCTGTGCGTGACAGGAAGGATGGCCCCATTCTCAGGGTAAAGCTGGATGTACAGGCAGGGAGTCCAGTCTAGTCCAGAGATGGCTGAATTGGACCATGCTAGATTGTAAGGTGAGTCACAGCTTTTCACTGCCAGAGCATTCATGCTATGGATCTCAGAAAATAAGAGAAACTGATTTTGAGGAGAATATGCCTATTCTTGTTGATATTTTTATGGGAAACCATGGTAGTATCAGAGTAGAAGGGCAGAGGAAGTTACTGTTGACTGTGCCTTAATAGCAAGAGCAGGTTTTCTAACACATAATCCGCGTAATCACACACAAAACCATCCTGTTTACTTACTATTGATCTGGGTGCAAATAAGTTGTTTGCCGTGAAACAGTAGAGCTCTTCAAATCCCTTGCTTACCACTGTTTTTACAACTGAGATCAGCTCTGTCCACGAGATGCCTCTAGGTCTGCATATCAATTTTAAAGGCTCTGACGTGGTGGTAGAACATGGGGAAGGGGAGGGGCCGTGAAAGACCCTTTTGCAGGTTCCATCCCTGAGGTATGCCAGGTACTGGAATGACTTTCCTTGCCTTTACTCTCCCTTCCCCAATTTTATATTGTTTTCTTTTGTACTTGAGAAAATGCTCTCTGCCCACTCAACAACCTCAAGTTTAAAACTGTTAGCCTGTCTTATTTAACATATCTATAAGGCATTATAGGTTTAGCAATCAAGTAACATGTATTTATTAATTACTCTGTATTCAAAATTCTGTTAGACATAGTAGGTACATACCACAGAGGCATAAGTCTTATTTTTTTTTTTTTATCTCTAGGGACTTACAGTCTAGTTGAGACAAGATAAAATAAAACTCACATAAAACAATACCTTCTGTAAGTGACAGAATAGAATTAAATTCTAAACTGCATGTACAGTATAGGAGTTGTCAGAAGGAATATCTATCACAATGTGAAACACAGCGCATGAATTAAACAATGGAAATATTTCAGTTGCGGCACAGGTAAATTTTCAGTTAGAGCTTGAAATACATCTTTTTTTTTTTTTTTCTGAAAACTTGCAGGATCATTCTTACAACAGGCTTGGCCCTCGTGTCTGTGGGGCCTGGGCCTAGGACACACATGCTCCCCCCTCCCCCTCCCACCCTAGCCTGTCCCCATCTCTCCCACACCTGGCTCCATCCCAGACAAGAAAAACCTCATGTGCATGAATGGAGAACTCCAGCACGCAATGCAAACTCAGTCCACAACCACACCCCCGACAAGAGCTATCCCTGGCACTCCTGAATGAGCAATGAGCACACCAGAAGCCTAGTTAGCCCTGCAGTAGGAGATGAAAGTAGTGCTGAGAAAGAGACCTTGTCTTTCCAAGTCCTGGAGGCAGACTCAGGGAATTCCAGGTCCCTGGGACCTGAGATGTGTCTGAAGGGATGGTATGGTGCAAGCCCAGGTAAGTATTCCACTGACTACTCAGAATCCTGTCCTTGAAGGGAGCGAAGCACTTGGACTGGGCCAAAGTAAGGTGGGTCTCTAATGCAAACCCCAAAACCAGGGCCCAGATGCCCAGGTCTAAGGAGGTGGCTTTAAGTAGAGGGATTTTAATATGAAAGTCTTTCAAAATAGATACTCTTCATATTAAGAGTCTTTCTACTATATTCCTTCAACTTATGTCACACATTTGCTTCTCTACTAAAAAAATGTGTGCTTTAATTAGATTTTCAAAGTAAGACTATCATAAATTTTATTTTACTTAAATTAATTTACTTTTTAGCATTTGCACATGTAAAATGTTTACATGAGCTTTCATAGGAATTTTCAGGTATATTATAATTTAAGAAAAAGATTCAGAACTGGACAAGTAAAGTTTTCAAGTTAATATTTTAAATGCACAATAAAAGTGAATGAAAGGTTTCTTTTAAAAGTGAATTCTCAATTCTCATTCCATTTTTCAATGGAGATAATCACCCCCTAAATCGGTTATTATGTTGCATTTAATATTTATGCATCAGGCTTTCTTGATTTCTCAACAGGAGTCGGACTTCAAGCCACATTTCTTTAAACACATCTCTTCACCTGTGATTTCCCTTGAGGCACCTCCTTTTACTCTCCCTCTTGCTTCATCATTCGGAATTAGTGAGATTTTCCCACCCCTGGTGAAAGACCACAAGGGTTTCTAGCATACAAACATGGAATATGGAACCAAGGAAAGTTATGTTAGAAGGAAATTACAGCATGTTTTTTCCTGAGGGTTGCCTTGTGGCCCATCACAGCATGGCCAATGTTTCCAATAGTTGGAAAGCAAGTTAATGTATTACTACAGCCTCTCGTGAAGGTGCCGTAGGGAGAGTACAGCCATAACATAGAGCAAAGCTTCTTCAAAAGCTCATTTGCTACTGGAAAAATAAGGAAATGACTTGAACAGATACTCTAGCAAAGAGGACATGTGGATGGTAAATAATACATGAAACACTGTTCAATGGCATTAGCCAATAGAGAAATGCAGATTAGAGCTTCAAGGATGTATTATACCACTACATACCTATTGAAATGGCTGAAGTACAAATGCTGATAGTAACGAGTGCTGGTGTGGGTTCATAAGAACCGGATCTTTCATACAATGCTAGTAGGAATAAAAAATGGCAAAGTCCCTCTAGAAAATAGCTTCTTATACAGTTAAACATGTACTTACCATGTGCCCCAACTACTGTACTTCTGCATGTATCTCTTAAACAACTGAAAACTTGCGTTTATACAAAAACCTGTCCATGAATGTTCAAAGCCATTTTATTTGTATAGCCCCAAACTAGAAACAACCCGTAGTCCTTTTACGAGTGAACGGATAAACAGAGTGCGCCGCGAGAACATTCACAACACGCAGTACCTGACTCTTCACCTGGGGGCATTGACCTCTCTTTCCTTACACTGTCAAATTAAAAAATGACAACAGGCAGTACAACAATAGTTGTCCAGTGTGAATGAAACGGAAGTTTACCTATTTTTTGTCAGATTGGCAAAAAATACAACATGTTTTGGTGTGCCGCAGAATTTTAGTAATTAGTTCACACGTGCCCTGAGATGGAAAAGGCTGAACATCCCTGGAATGGACTATTGATGCAACACAACAGCTTAGATGAGTCTCCAGGAAATTAGACTAAGAGGAAAGCCGGGCTCCGAAGGTTATGTACTGTATGATTCCATCTAGACACAGTAATGTTCCCAAAATGACAAAATTATAACGGTGAAGAATAGATCAGGCTGGGGTTGGAGGGCGAGTTGATGATTAAGGAGTAACTTCAGGGAGTTTCTTTGTGGCGCTAGAACAGTTCTAGATCTCCATGGTGGTTGCGGATGAAGCTGTAAAATGCATGGCCAAAAGACTTCAAACAAACAAACAAAAAAAAGAAACCGACCAATAAAAAAAAAAAACAAGCTTCAAACACTGAGGTGCAGAGCGTTTCCCAAAGGGCAGTCGTTACCTGACCACTGCGTGTTTATTGTGCGTCCACTGTCCTCGGGGTGGTCCTAGGAGCAGCCCTCTGGGGCTGGGGGGCAGCGTCAGTGCTCCTCATTGACTAGAGAGGTGGCTGCCACGTGGGTGGTTATTACAAGGGGCAGATGGAGAATTGCCTGGCTCCTAGATTTTTCAGCCGTTGCTTTCCTCGGTCTACCACCTCAACAAGACTCCAGCCACGGAAGGCGGGGAGAAAGTTGAGCCGTGCTCTCAGGAATGCTCTTTGGGTAGTGACGGTGATGACCCTAAGACCCCTGTAACTGGCTCTCCCAACTGAACCCTCATATTGTGACCAGGGGTTGTCAATCATTCAGAGGGAAGTCATGGGTGCGATTTTTCACCTTCTCCATGTGAATAGATTCTTACTGCTTTTGCATTTGCAAAACTTATGACTCCTTCCTCGAGGGTGAGAATATAAACTCTTGCCAGACTGTAAGTCACATTATATTTTATCTTGAAAGCCTCCATTCACGTGGTATTATTCCTCCATTTCTGCTCATCTCCCTTAAACTCCAAACAAAAAGCTATCAACAGAACTAGGTGGCCTCCAATAAAGGATGCTATCTCTTTGTCTATTTAAAGTGCCCTGGTTATTTAAAAAAATTACATTCTATTAATAACAGATGCCTGGTATCTCACTTCAGTAATATGCTGTAATTAACAATGCAAATGTGAAATAAAAACCTCGTTATTTATCAGATAGACATGAGCAGGTGATTATGTACTTAGGGGTATAAAACGCATAATAAAAATGCACAGTGATAATTGTTCCAAAAGGTCTTCCACTCTGGGCCACAGGTAGAGTTTTAAAAGTTAAATATAACTTCTCCAGTCTAGCTCTATGTATACTGTTATTTCTCGTCAGACCATCCACACTCAGTTTGATTAAGTTAAATTTTATAGCATCTTGTTTAAACTCAAGTCCAAATGAAAAAAAAAAGTGTTAGGAAGCCTATACAAATGATACATTTCTGTTTTTCCAAAATGCTCATATAACTCAGGAAAATTAGACGGACCAATTTTATTAACCATTTTTAAAAATTCTATTTGAAAGGAAAGCACTCCTGGGTGGAAAGCTTGCATATCAAATTTCAGACCTAAGTAAACTTTAATAGCTGAGCTGTAAAAATAGTCATTTATAATGCAAACACTGCCAAATCTTTAACTATAATCCTGCCAGTGAGCAACTATAATAATCCAACAATAATCATCATCATTATAACAAATCTCCCCAAAGAGAGCCTGCTGCCTCCTCTGAGTGGGCAAACATTCCCCTCCAGCAGATATGTGTTCCAACAGAGAGCCTAACAACGCACAGACAGGTACCCTTCCTTCCCAGCACTGGCAAATTTCAGGAATAAATTAGGGAGACCATCCCGCCCCCATTCAATATCCTTTTTGCATCCAAGATGACCGGAAAAACGCAATTTATCAAAGGTGATTGTTATTCCCTAACTGAATTATCTTCCTCTTTGTCCCATAACACCATGAAGCTTTAACCCTGAAATAGGAAGCCCAGTTCACTTTTTAATGTTTGCAAATGTTCTGTGTAAAGGAAGAGACTCTCTCAGACTCAGCTTAATTCAAACCAGAACTGAATCCTCTCCTGGCACTGCTGGCTTTCACATCAGCCTGAATGGGCTCCCGTGCGAGTCAATCTTAAAGGGCCAGCATCGCAGGCTGGCCCTGATAGGCTGGCCAGTCTCTAGCCTCTTAGTACCTTAGCCAAATTAATAGTTTTCTTAAGGAAAGGACAGAGTGGAGACAGACCTCTCTGGGAGACGGGCAGCCCAGTGACAAAAACCATTAAAGGTCTTCGGGTGGGCATGTTTCTTTCCCTGTGAAGCCGGCCTGGAATTAGCTAACATGCTAAAGCATCCCCAATTCAGGGAAATGAGGAGGCTTTGGGGCATCCTTGTTGAAATCATTGCTGTTATAATCACAAATTAGAGAGTGTTTTAGATAAATACCTGACTGTACTTCCAGGAATGTATAGCTACTTGAACAAGTCTGAGGTAGTATAAGCATGTAGACATTCTAATGGAAATTTTTATAAATAAAAAGTAACTATGTGTTTAATTAACCCAGCCATCGTTTTATATGTACAAGTAAGTTTAAAAGTTCTTTAAATTTCTCTTTCATTAAGTGACAAAAAATTCCAGATAGTAAATGTTAAGAGATTTATTTTTCACCTTTAAAAAACTCTCAATTATTGGAATATGAATTCATAGCATCTCACTTTTTGATATCATCCTATGTTAAGCTCAAGAGAAGTAATTATTTTCTTATATTTATTGTTGGGAAATACTTATTCCTCATGTTTTCAGATGAAGAGTTCTCTACAATCAGAGTTGTTTTCTTAGCTCTCTCTCTTTCCCAGACTGGGGAGATGGAGAGAAGGAAATACGCAGGACCAGCCAGCACTTGGCGGTTCTCTCCTGAGGAGCGACCTACTTTGCCGAGCCTGCCTGCTCTGGACTTCTCATGCCCTGGGGGACACCTGCAGCTTGGGCTGAGGAAGGGGTACTCCATGGACCTACACCTCATTCTTGAAGCTGGGACTTTGATTTACATCTGTCTGACTTCTTTATTTCTCTTTCAATTGGTGCTAAACTGGAATGGAAACATAAAAGGGGGTGGGGGTCATTTCTTACCTCTTCCGACCACAATATAGATCAAGTGCCATGCAGGTTTGGGTGAAAGGAAAGCCCACTGTGTGTCTATTCTCCAGGCAGGAAACCTTTAAAGAAAGGTGTTATGATATGTGAGGTACTGTTTCCTAAGCAACAAGAAATAAATCAAAACACTATGGCAATTTATCAATCCAGGCATTTTGTAACCTGGGGACATATGGAGGATGACTATCAGGTTCAAGGGCTAAATCAGTGTGATAACATCCTTGTAGACTTCATATAAATGTGGATTCCATAGAAGACCTGGGTTCTGGTCCTGCCTCCCCTACCACTCATACCTCCTGCTGTCCACTGCGAGCACTAATCCAGGCCCCAGGCTCCTCAGCAGCTGTTTTCCTGAGGGTGTGATCTCTTTTCCTCAGAATACTGAGATGTAAAGATTTTGTTACAAAATTTCTTAAAGCCCTGGCTCGTGTGGCTCAGTGGTTGAGTGCCAGCCTGTGAACCAAAGGGCTGCTGGTTCGATTCCCAGTCTAGGGCACACGCCTGGGTTGTGGGCCAGGTCCCCAGTAGGAAGCGCTCAAGAAGCAACCACACATTGATGTTTCTTTCCCTCTCTTTCTCCCTCTCTCCCCCTCTATCTAAAAATGAGTAAATAAAATCTTTAAGAAAAAACTTCTTAAAGACACGTGCTATTCCATCCTTGGCCATTTGTAGAAGTAATTAATGCACAGGGGTTCTTGAACCTCCATGGAATCCAAGATGTTTAATTACCTCCCCTAACCCTATAAACTCTTAGCAGGCAAGCATGAACAAAGAGACAAACCATGCTGTTTGTTTGAAAATCAAGTGAGTCAAAGCCTACATTTTAGAAGAAACCTCAAAATAAGAAAAATTTGCTGTTGTTGAGAGCATGGGGTGTTCAAACTTTAACCAACAAAACACAGCCAACATTATAGAATGGAGTGTTTTCAAAGACTATAAAAATTGTTGAATTTGAGTGACACTTCACACAGAGAGATAATGCATCAGAAGACAAAGTGAGCCCTGGACATCAAGACATGACACTCTACAGGGGATCTGCTTTAGTTTTCCCAGAGTAGATGTTTCTTAAAGAGACTTACCGACGTCCTTGTGACCCTAAGTTTTTCTTGCAGAGTATTTTAGAGTTTTGGCTTTCCTGATGTGCAGTTTGGTGCTTAGAAGTCTTCCAAACACCAGCATTGGCTCCAACTCCCCAGTCTATCGGGGACCCCGGGATGTGAAGGAGGCAGTGGCAGTGCAGGGCTCTCCTGGGAAGACAGCCCAGCCACCCCACCACCAGTGGCTCATCTCAGAAGAGCCTCTGGGCAGGACTGACTGTGGGACCGAGTGCGAAATTAATGTGCGGCCCCTTGTTTGAAAATGAAGAATTCAAGTTTGTGACAACCGTGCATTAAGTCAGTGTAGGGACCTTTTGGTGGCTCAGACCACTTGCCCAGTGGAGCCAGCCCAGCCTTTGGAGCCTTTGATGGGATGGGCCATCCCATGGCCTGGGGAGGGCCTCTTCCTTTTTCCTTTACACAGGTCTCTTTTCTTTTTCCTTTCCTTTTCCTTTATGTTTACAACCACCCCATCACCAGTCCCTTTGGACACTCTTGCACCCATCCATCTAGAAGACACATATCTTTAGCTCTCAGAGATGGGTGAACTGAAACACACAGAGTATTTCCCCAATGCTAGATCCTTCAGCAACAGGGCTGCCTGCAGTCATGTCCTTCTGTTTAGTAAACCCTGACACTTCCTAACAGCACGTCAGTCAGTGCTCCCGGTGCCAGTTCAGTTCTGCATCATCTTTGGCACCATTTTTAATTAGAAGCCATATCATCACATGGTGATAATATCAAAGGAAAACCTGGCTATGGAGCTATATGACTTTGCTTTCCACAATGGGATACACCCGTGACCCTATTAGATATTCTTTGCTGCACCCGGGGCTTGACATTATCACTGACAGTGAGAAAAGCATCCTTTCCAGAAGCCAGATGTGTTCTGAAAGAGCCTGGCCCAAGGATTACCATGGCTATAGTTTTTCTTAAGGTATTTCTCTTTCTCCCGCTTGGTTTTTCCTTCTCATTTCCACACACCCAGGCACACACACAATCTGGCTCCACTCAAAGCAAGCAGCTAAGCAGAAAACATGAGTTGGTGTTTAGCCAGTAGTTTTTCCCTCTTTGTCCCTAGTTGTTAATAAACATGTTTAAACTACCTACCAGCCATAAATTAAGAATGAGGAAAGCATCAATTTAGGAACAAGTCATTCTAACCTTCTCTTGGAATCCCTCTTTCCATGACAATGGTACAGTTTTCCTGACCCCAAAGCAACTCAGAAGCCTTCTGCGATGCAGGTGTATGAGGTTAGCTGCACGAATGCACAGGTGCGAACCGAAGACTGCCTGAAACACTCACCCTCCATCTCCTGCAGACGTCTTCACAGATGTGTATTATTTTTAATCCTCACACAAGGATATGTTTTTTTTTTAATTGATTTTAGAGAGAGAGGAGGGGAGACAGGAACAGAGAGAGAGAGAGATGTGGAAGAGAAACACTGATCCGTTGCCTTCCGTACACACCCTGACCAGAGATCAAACCCACAGCCTTTTGGTGTATGGGTCGCCGCTCCAACCAACTGAGCCAACTGGCCAGGGCTCCATACATGTGTATCTTCAGATGCGTCACTGGTCAATATTGAAGATTGGTGATAGCAACTTCTCTTTATTTTTTTGTGTTTAAAATTGACACAATAAAAATTAAAATTTTTTTAAAAAGAATTAAGCTGGCAAAATAAAATTCATCAATGTTGCTTTTGATTCCCAGGTGGATATGTCTCATTCAAGGCACCTGAAGATAACAGGAGGGCGGAGAAAGCCTGTAGTTCCCCTGGTAGCCCGGAAGTGCTGCAGCTCTTTTTTCAATTTCCTCATGAACAAGCAACACACCATCACGGATGCAGGTGACCCACCTCTTCTCACCAGACCACATCTTCCCTTCGCACGGACCGACGTCTGCAAGGTAAAAAGAATTTCACTTAGGTTTATTCATCATAGAAAACAGTGCCCTAAGGCCATCTTGCAGGTTCATGTCTAAATCAGATTTTTAAAGGGCAGAAGGCGGGAGAAGACAACTAGTATGATTTGGAGCCCTAAGTGAGGCCCTGAGGCACCTGCACATGCAGGTAACGTGGCGGGACAGGCATGTGTCCTGCTTGGAACTGGGAGCTTGGGGATAAGCTGTTTGTCCCACAGCTCATCAAAGCCTCAAATTTTAACTTTTGACCTTATCTTCAAATGAACTTAAACATATGGTCATTTTATTTCTGTGTGTTTCACAGTAATGAAGTTGTTTCATATAAATGTTTGAAGCATACCGCAGTTTTGAATCCATGTTTGGATGACGTTTGCTTTCTTATTTGCCAAGGGTCTCCAAAGAGAAACAAAGAAAGAAAACACAGCAAAAAAGCAAGTGGTCTGGGCCCCTCTCAGCCTCTGAGAGGCCCTGCTTGGAGAAAGCAGGGCTGATTTTCTCTGTAAATAGAGGTCACTAACATTTTCTTCTTTTTGTTTCTACCACCTCCTCCTGCAACTTGTCATGTTTTCCTTGAGCTGCAAGACTCTTTCAAAATAAGTAACAGGAAAATATATGAAGTAACCACGGAGGGCCACATTATAGTTTTAAAAAAGAAAGAATTCTATTTTAGGAAAAAATGAGTAATGCCAGGAAAAATAATTTTCAAATTCCAGAGAAGAGCAAATGAGACCTTAATAGCTTCAATATTTCCCAAATGTGACAAAAAAGAAAGCTTGAGGGGGACGATGCCTCCGTGACCGTGCTCACACATGTTCCATGACATGTGTGTGTGTCAGCTGCCCCCAGCCCGCCCTTCAGGTGGTGCCGAGAGAGTAGCAGCTGTGGTCTTTATGGGCCTGCCTCCGCTTCCTTCCTTTTCCCACTGAATGATTTCACTGCTTCCAAAGCCTCCTGTAGTCTTCCTAGGGGCATCAGACAGTAAAATTAGTCATCAAAACAACCACCCCGATTTCCGATTACTACAAGGCCGAGAATTTAAAAGTTCACATAGTATAAAATAAATCACATTTAATTTTTGATTTTGTTCAATTGTTTATTTTTTTCTACCATTGCAGCCGCTGTTTGACCAATGGTCAGTCTTGTTGGGAGAAATGGTCAGGAATTCAGGGGTGCCCATTACTTCCAAAACTCTAGTTGTACTTACTGCCTTGCAAACCCCTGCAAAGGGATACACATGGTTTATTATCAGTCCCAGGGGTCGTGTTTCTGGGCCTGCATCCTGCAATGTTCTGTTCATCCCCCCGGCGGAGGAGGCAATGAGCTGGAAAGTGACTAAGAATGAGAAGGCACCAGGAAGAGTCGACTGAGATGCCACACCTTCTCCTTCTTCCAGAGTGAGCTGTGACAGGGGTGGTCACTCTGGAGGCACACCCAGACCAAGCCCTCAGCTTTTGGAATGCAATATCCGACCCCCAGCCTAGGCCCTGAGAGTCAGCCCCAAAGTTTGAAATCCAAAGGGGACTCCTTAGGTCTTACATGTAATGATAAGATAAACTTTTATAAACTTAAAGAACTGTATCATGTTCCTATGCTGCTTTAATTGATTTACAAAAGCAAAATTGAAACTCAACTTACTTGGAATAAGGCGGGACATACAGGGTGGGCAAAGGTGGGTATAGAGTTGTATGTAAAATACCTACTTTATTCTTGTATTACTGTTTATTAATTATTATATTATTTATTTGTATTATGTAAACCTAATTTTGCCCACCCTATGTATATAAATTGGTCTCAAACACCCTGAAATCTTGACCAAAGCTAAAGTCAAGGAATAATTTGAACTGACACTGAGTTTAAAAATAATAATAATGAAGAATCATCCTCCTTCACTGCTGAGTTTGATCCTCATTATAAATTAGTAGTTTAGTGAGTTGATGTGGAAATGTTCCTTATTATCACAGTTTTATTGCTTACCTCAGTACATCTGTTCCAAAATTCATATAGAAACGGCCAGACATTTCAATAAACCAGTATGTCTTGAAGTGTTCGTATAGTTCCCAATGCATTCAAATCTGGATGGAAAGCTGGCACTTGGAAATTTGCAATCGCACAGACTGAGCAACATCTGGATAGCTTTGCTCTATTGCTTTCCCTGTTCCTTTAGATTTAGACTGAAGTTATGATTTGCGCAAAAGGGCAAAAGCCTCGCATGTGGCAAGTGTGAGTTCAGGCTGATTAAAACTTAATACGATGTTTGATTCACTCTGATACAGCTTCTTACAAAACACATCTACCACCCCTTCTGCCCTTTACCAAATAGTTCACCCATCGAGGAAGAAGACAGGGCCAGGGGAAAGGGTTTTCTCTTTGGCTGCAGAGAAAGATGGGGGAAAACGCGTATTTGTTGTTCAGACTGGGGTCCTTGAATAGATTCTCTCCCATCACACCCCTTGATGGTCTATACAGACTGTGTGTGTGTGTGTGTGTGTATGTAGGTACCCAAGACCAGTTTCTAACACAAAGAGAAAAACACGTCGAATTTCCAACTGAAAGATCCCCTTAACAGTTTGATCAGCCTTCACACTGAATCTTTAGAATTTCCTTCTTAACTGTCCATATTCATGAGAGACAAAGGAAGAAGGGAAGAGAGAAAGGACAAACAGGAGAAGGAAAAAATGTCCTGGAAGTGGTGTGCATGGGCAAATGTAGTTGGAACTAAATACTCATGACAACTTGGCGGTACCTCGGGTTCTGTGTGACACCCCCTGTAGAGCTGCAGAAGCCGCTCCCTCCTGAGCCACCCCTGAAAATCGTCCTGGAGTAGCTTTGCTCTTCATTTAGGTCTGAGGTAGGTAAAGTGCTGTTTTGCGAGAATAGGTTAGATCAATCTGAATTTTTGACCTGACCTTCCCCTCACCCCTAATAACTTCCTGATTCCTTGGTCACATAGTGATTTATGAGCAAGAACAAAGAATGATGTGTCTGTCCCAGCAGCAAGGGAAACTAGAAAACTTATTAAGGTGGTTGGGGGGCGGGGAGGGTGGAGCAAAAGAAAAGAAAGGGGAAGACAACGAAGAAAAAATAACCAGTTTCAGAATGAGGTAGCTCTGTTTCTAGGCCACTGTAATTACCTAGCCAGTGAAGAAATAAAACATGGAAATCCATTATATAAAAAATCAATGTTTTAAATAATGTGAAGAGCTCTCGTAATTTTAAATCTTGCTATAATGTCCATGTTCAGAGCCCTGATCACCTTTAAAGAGGAGGGCTCCAATAATTTTAAATTGTTCTTCACAGAGAAGGCTCTGACCCTTCATTCTCTCCCAAATGGAAGCAATCTGGAAATAATTCAAAATAGTTCTTCCCCCACCCCTTGTCACTTTATGTCCCTTCTTTGTCTTTTCTCAACTTTTTAGACAATGATATTCCTAACTTTAAACTGAAGAATTTCTTAAATTTACAATTGCAGGTTCATGTGCAATAACAACCAATTCTCTTATTCCTTTTTTCTGAAATAAGTAAACCTAAGTTTTTTTTCAGATTAATCATGACAAAACTGTAGGGCTTGACTTAGAAAACCCTCCCAAGAATGTTTTTATTTAGTGCTTGCAAAAAAAAAAATAATGTAAAATTAATGAATAAGGATTTTATAATTTCTAATCTACAATTCCATAAAGAATACAATTTTGTATTGAATTCCAGTCTCATTTACAAAGACCTCCTATAATTAAAATGCCTCAATCTTTTTCAAATTAGAAAAGCAAATTGTTACATATTCTAAGTAGGTGCTTTGCTGTTTTAATGACAGTCACTCACATGATTTATGACACACATTATTTTATATCAAAGTACAATGAAATAGGCATTACCAAAGGTAATCTCTGTAATGTCTGGAAAGGGATCAGAAACCTCAGCGCAACAATGAACACAGTATTTAAAATGCAAAACCCAAAGACATTATTATGGTTTTGATTTCTTATGGCCCAGCTTCGCCTGATCAGTTATATTACCAGCGCAGCACAAAGGGTGTTTGCGTCTGAATGCCGCTAAGATAACAGACGGGAAAAATGAAATATAAAGTCAATTTTCATGCAGAAATTGTTATCAAAGGGATGATAAAGTAAAACTGTATAATCACAAGAAAAAACAATTGATGATGAACAATCTAAAATAGGCCGAGCTGACTATGTCTGATTCCGGCTTTTAAACCCTTGTCCTGTTAAAATGTGTAATAAAGCGTTAAGATAATGTATAAACACACACAAGCGGAATACTGCGTGGATCATTATTTAGCCACTGCCTTCCAAGATCTCTCTCTGCAAATGGAATCAGGCAGCCGCTTAAGTGTGCACATCGTGAATTGAGATGAGTTTTCATCACGTTCAGACTTCTAACTTAAATGAAAAAGAAATAATTGTGAATCTTAAAACGCATAGTTGCTTCGGCGGAGAATGGAGTCAGCAGGCACCCAGGGAAGAGGAAACACACCACCCTTCTTTCACATGCACAAGTGAGAAGTCATAATGTCGGTGAGAATGTGACCCTTGAAACTTTATCTTTCTGGAGTAAGAGGTAAATAATACCCAAGCATACACACCACGTTGAAGGATCACTCATTAGAATGAAAGCCTTTCCCCACTACAATGCTGTTTATCTTGCAGTTTGCAAGCAGAAAGGTTGCTCTTTCTAATTCTTTTCTAAGACATTTTGCTTCGAGCCTCAGAAATTAAACGGAGAACAGCAGGGAAGGGGTTTACTATTTAATGCTCTTGGTTGTAATTTTTTAATTAGCCATTAGGAAGATGAAGGCAGGTTCAGACAGGGAGGGAAAGAAAGACTGGGAAGAAATATGGCTTTCTGCAAAAAGCCCATGGAGATTACAGGGAAGACCGGGTCTCCAGGGAGGTTCCCATCACAGAAGGGGCTCACAGGCCACTTCTTTGTGTCCCTTGGGCAAACCTAAACCTAGTTGTTTGAAAGCTTGGGGTTTAACTGGATTTCCTAAAAGATGTCATGTCTCAGGCTCAGGTTCTTACAGCTAAAAAAAAAAAAAAAAAGGAAATGACTGGAAAAAAAAACAACCATCAATTCCGGGAGCACAGATGCCACTGATCTCAGGGGCTTAGAGCCTCTGGGTGTGTTACACACGTATTCCCACTCTCAGGAGGGTTAAAGGCAAGAGAGGACTGTTCCTTATTTTCTAAATGACAAGAGGTAGGATAGTGGAAAAAGGCAGAGAGGTGAAACACAAGACGCAGGGTTGTCGAGGGTATGTGCCTCTGTGAGCAGTGAATCAGGTCAAACTAATTCAAAGGCAGACAGACCTGCTGGAAACCCTGAAGATATACTCCTGGAAGACACAGCAGAGAGACTGCATGATTTGCATGCCGCTGAAGTCTTGAGGTGATTTTAAGTAATAAGAAATGTGGCAAACATATTGAAATGATATTAACAGAGGAGACTTGGAGTAACCAAAACTGAGTCCTAGTTTTCGTTCTTCACATCTGTTCCTTCTGTATTTCCCACGTCTGTGATGGCCGCATTCATTCGCCCACTCATTCGGTCTCTCTAGAGTCACCTTCACCTTCTCAATCTCATCCTTTATTAGGTCTTGTCCAGTAAGTTCCAGCTGACATCTCATGTCCCTCCTCCTCTCTCCACCTCCACTGCTGAGATTCAGCCCTTCATTGTCTCTCTCCTGGATAACTGTTTTTGCTTTCCAGAAGATCCCCTTGCTACCACCCATTCCCAACACCTTTCAATCCAACATCTACATCTGATCTTATTACCCAGTAGATGTGTGGTAAGACCCAGGGAATATGCAGTTTATCTTTCTGACTTCTTCTAATGAACATTTCTAAAAATACTCAAAGGCGGAAAAGACAAGAAATCAATTCACTTAAGCCTGTCGCTGTCCCCCAACTTCAATGGTCATCATTTCCCTATACCCAACCCCATTTCCTTATACCCACCCCCATTTCCCTATACCCAATCCCACTTCGCTATACCCATCCCCATTTCCCTATACCTACCCCCATATTTTTCAGAATCTCCTTTTCCCCTTTTATTTCTGCTGGAGTATTTTAAAGCTAATCTCAGATATTATTTGATCCCTATATACTTAAGTATACATCCCAGAAAAGAAAAATTAAAGACTTTTAAAGTATTGTTTGCAGAACTACAAATGTAACAATAGTTCCTTAACATAATCAATACTCAGTCAATATTTACATTTCCTTAATTATATAAAATTTTTTTGTTTGTGTTATGCTCGGGAAAAATGTGCATTTAAAACTCTTTCCAAAAAAATTATAAGTAAACTCCAAGTATTCAGAGGACCAGCCAGGTATGAATTCCAGTGACCAACGACTAAAATGGAAACTCACCAGCAAGGCACCCAGGGCTCTGGGTGATCCAGAAGCCACCCCTCCCTCCAGTTTCTTTTCTTAAGACTTCACCCAGCTTGCTTCTGCCTTTCCTGTCACCTTTGAATTCTCCAAAGAATTGCTCACTTCTGAGCCTTGGTTCACTGTCTCCTCTGCCTGTAACATTTGCCCCTTCACTCAAAATATTTCCTTTGTGATGTTTTTTCTGTTCCCCCCAACAAAACTGAATACTCCTTTCCTTATGGTCCACTCTGTTGATCTGTAGAGAGTATGGCCCTCCTCACATTGTCCAGCTGCCCCAAACAAATGTCATTTTTCAATAGACTGTCCCCTAAACTAGCTGAAGATCATAAGTTTCCAGGATAAAGTGGGCAGTTTACAAGTGAACGACTGTGATTTGATTATGACACAAAAAGTTAGATTTGGAATGTAGTAACTTTTAGTTAGGGTGACCATGTAATTTACTATCTGATAGTTAAAAGGAATGGACATAATTAGAATATAAATGCCTGGTATTGACCCAGGAAAACAGGGTCCTATGGTCAGCCTATTCTTTAAGGTACATGTTCTGAAAGGATGAGTGGATTCTTTGTAACTGGAGAACCTCCCCTCTCAAGGCATCCACCCTCACCAAGAATCTGTGCCACAGCCCACTGGCTCCATAGAGAAAGGCCCCCATGTCCTCTCCCTAGGACACCCCAGGGCAACAAGATCTGGTACCTACCAAAATCCTGTTGTACTTGCAAAATCCACTACTGGAAATATATTCTTCCCCCAGAATGGATGGGAAGGACCCTGCAGGACAGTAGCAGCATGCCACCCACCCTCCTCTGGAACAATGCTGTAACTTTTAACCTCCCTCTTTCTGCAGGGATTGTACTCTGTCTTCCTACTGCCTATCTAGGGGATATGAGATGGCAATAAATCCTTGTCCCTGGGTCAAGGCTTAAGTGAAAAAGGAACACAATCCTAGATCCACCTCTGGAAGCAGACATCAGCCTATAATTGTGTTGCTCCCATGATGAGCTTCCTTCATTGCCTTACCCCCTCACAGCCGGCCATCAGGGGTCCCATGCCTCCTCTGCCTCTCAGCCTCCTCACACAGAGAGTACAGGGCTGGTCTGTGGTGGCTGGACTAGAGTTAGCAACTCGCAGAGGAGAGGTAAGAGCAGTAAGGCAAACCCCATGGCTCTTCCTGCCGAGCCTGGCCCAGTCATCTCCGCTAGTGTCTCCCACCCTTTGCCACCAGGCCCCAGCCTTGTCCTTTCCTCCACTGACGAGATGCTCCAGATAGTCTAAGCCTGGCTTTGCTTCCGAAGTGTGCCTGAGCCTTGCTTAGAGCCTTCTAGTCATTCAAACAGTATCATCTCTGCCCTTCGCTGTCGGCTCTAACTCAGAACAAAAAAGAGGTGAAGGGAGGAGTTTAGTTTCCTGGTTAGGGCACAGAGAAGATAGATTTTGCAATATGATTCAACTAGTCTTCGATTTAACTTGAAGTCTGCTTCTTGATATAACATCTAAGTAAAAGTAAATAAAATGTAAATATATACTTAAATAATGTATAATAATATAAAAGTGTATATTTAAATAACACATAATAATATAAAATATATATTATATCATATAAAATAATATAATATTAAGATATAGTGTACATAATATAAAATAATACATAATACAAAGTATATTTAAATATTATATGTGTTAGCTCAAAAGTAATACATCACATTTACTAGCGTAATTTTGCCTTTTGCTTGGGAAATATCTTGCTATGAAATAGAAAGGGAGGGCATCCAAAGGCTTGGTGTAAACTAAAGAATTTGGTCATTTTACTTTTGACAAACAAGGTCATGGCGTGCTCTGGCCAGGCATTTAGAGCTTGTGCCACCGTGGGAGTCAATTCAAGCCAGCTCTCTGCAGGTGGGAAGAAAGGAAATGGAAAGCAGGGAAAGGAAAAATCAGTTTGGGAATGTATTATTAGCATACATAAGTTCTGCAAGAGAGCCTGAATCCCTTCACGCTTACTGCGGAATCCCGGATCGGGGCCCCAGTGGATTCATAATCTTCTGACACACAGGGCAGCAAACTGTGGCCAAGTTTGACCCACCACCTGTTTTCACGTGGCCCCCAGGGTAAGAGTAGTTTCTGCATTTTTAAATGTTTGAAAAGAAGGTTATTTCATGACATGTGACAAGTACATGAAACTTAAATTACTCGAGTAGTGGCCACCATAGAAGCCAATAATATTTACTAACTAATCCTTAGAGAAGTTGTTCTGTCTTGTGGTAAAGCAGCGGAGCCCTGAGCACCGCCCTGGCTAGCAGGGGAGGCGGAGTGTGGGTTGTCGGGCATAGGAACCGCCCTCATATTGTTTTCTGCAGAGCTCGCCAACGCTAAGTCCGTTAGTTCTTCCCCTCCGCTCCGAGGTTCTGGAATTGTAATAATCTGATTTCTTATTCTAACACGACATTAAAATGTCTTTGTTTTAGGAACTGTAAGTTTTATGGAATTGGAATACATTAGTGTCATATACATACTAGATTTCAATATAATGACATGAAAAGTGCACGTGTAATTTTACTTTTTTATCATATTAATACCAAACTCCATGACGGCAATATTAAACTAATATGACAAAATGATACCAGTGTAAGATGTAAAACTGCTAATATCACAGCCAGTTATTCACGCCTTGCAGTGGGCTCCAAAGACTGTGTGATTATACTTCCTCAATCTTGTCAAGCCTCAGCTGGAACGCCAGAAGAGGATAAATTACTCTGGCAAATGTTGGTGCCAGAGTATAACAAGTTTGGCCTTCTAGTTGACACCCCAGGACTTTTCAGAGAAGCCAGAGGTGTTTCAGGATAAGAAAATGTGTGACTAAGTAAGGGGAGCTGCCTTTGATCTTGGTTTGGGCAAAAATTAACTGCTTTATTTATGAAATCCTCAACTCTAGTAAACCCACACACTGACAATAAATTCCTGTCTTGTTTGCCACCCTTCTTTTCTTCTCATAATTCTAATTTTTTGGTCACCCACTCCCAAGCTTCCACCTCAAAACCCGCTCTCTTTCTTCCCAAACTGGCATCTCTCTTAAGTCATTTTTGTCCCTTGGAAACCTAAATTAGTCCACCTTCCCTTTACCGTCACTCCAGACTTCCTTTTCTCCCTGCTTTTCCATCAGTCTTATCCTGCCTTCCCCAGTCCTTCGGTTTCTCTTCTCCTATATCTAGGATGTGGACTGCCACTGGAGAAGTCAGATCGCCACATGTTGGTGCCACCAGACGCCAATGGCCTTCACACCTAACTGGACTCTTAAATGGCCTGCAGTTCCATGAGATTCTGTTCAGCCCCTCTCCTAGTCCTTAGAGTGTTCGTTCTAACATTCCCTTTTCTCTTAAACCTCCTTGCACCATAGCTCTTCTCTACGTTCTTATCAAATATTCTTGCTTCCTATTTCCGTGAGAAACATAACTGCCTTAAACACAAAGCTCCCTCAACTTGCTGAGTCTTCAGCTACAAACACCTTCACGGGCCTCCGTCCTTTCCTCCTCTCTCCACGGGGGCATTGTCTGCCCTCCTGTCCATGGCTTCATCCTTCCACTTGGGCCCTGAATAGTGTTTTCTCCTTCTGCTTCAGCAGGAACCTTGCTCCATCAGGCCTTTTTTAATCCTGTATCACTATTCTTTCCTGATTCAGTTCATCAGCACATCAAGTGTATTTTGTACTAAAACAAACAAATAATCCTCATTAGATTCCACATTCTCTTTACCTTTCTTTTATAGCTGGAGTATATTTGCTTTCTTCCTTTATGTCCCCTCCCATTCTTGCTTTAACCCATTGCCATCTTTTTTTTTTTATTCTCAGCCCTTTAGCTTAAGTTTCAAATAAGTTGTATTCTGCTACTTTCAATGGATGGTTTTTATGCCCTTAGCTTATATGAACTTTCTTCTGCACTTGACATTACTGCTATAACTTTCCCCTTAAAATGTCCACCCCTCTTGGTTCCTGAGCTTTATTCTCCTACTTTCTCCTGGATCTCCTCCATCTCTCCACCTATTCTTGCTATGACTCTTGAAGAGGCCCCTCTGCTCACTTACCTCTTACATATTGGCATTCCCCAGACTACAACCTTAGTCATCGCCTCTCATTCCACATTCACCTTGAAAGACCCAGCCAAACTCCTAGACTCAGTTGTCACTATCATCCTGGACACTCCTAAATCTATCATCCCAGATTCTTTGTTGAACTCTCTAACCAGATACCCAAATGCAACAGAACATCTTCACTTGGACTTCTGACAGATACCTCAGATATGCTTCAAGCTTCTCAATTCCTACTCAAAACTACGTTTGCAAGTTTATCTGTCTAAACACCCTAACTGGAAATTTTGTCTAGACTCCAGTAGATTTCTTGTGCCCTGCAATAGGTCCCCAGGCTCTTAATATCATTCTTATCTGTATTTTTCTTTCTCTTTCTACCATTGTTACCTTAGTTCAGGTCCTGATCAGGTCTGGCTGAGGTTATACCCAAAGCTTCTTAACTAGCCTTCCTACTCCAGTCATTTTTGTCCCTCAGAATTACCTTTTGCCTTGTTGCACAGATGATCTTACAGAGCTGATGTCAGATTTGATCCGATATCACTCACCTGTTCCAATTTTTCAATAACCCCTAGTGGCTTTCGAGAGATTGTCTAAACTCACTCTGGCATACCCGGCCTTTCGTGATTGGCCTCTGTCTATATGCCAGCATCACACATCTGCCTCGTGGAACTCTCTTTTTTTGGTAGTTTCTTTCAATTCCAAGGACCTGAGATTCACTCCATGTACCTCTAATAGAAGAAGGGTTAGTGAAAGTTGTTTGTCCATAGGATTGGCCCAGACACACAAAGATTTCGGGAACTGATGTTGTTTGTGTCTGTGGGCGCCCCATTCTCCTTTCCAACTGATTGGCTTCCCCAAAACTTCATCGCGTTACTTTTCACTCGGAACAATACTGCCGGCCCTCCTCTGAGTCTTCTCAATCATATTTCTTCTCAGCCTCTGGTTAGCTAGCCCAGACCTTTGGTTTCCCATTTCGTAATTCATTAATTGCCCTATGCTGATGGCCCAATTTATCCCTTCGAACACAGGCCACAGATGATTACTTATAGGATGCTGGCTGCTTGACAGACGCTCCACCTAAGTCAACCACCTACCTCCACTTACCTGATCGACTGTGGCCAGGAAACCTCTTTCACGTGGAGGAATTTCTGAGCTTTTAATACTAATGATAATAACTAATGTTTGTATAATTCTTAAGTGTTAGACGTTATCTATAAATACTTTATATGCATTAATGTCCATTCAGAACAACCCTAAGTAGTAGATTCTATTATTACCACCATCATTTTACTGTTAGGAAAAATAAATCAGAGAGGTACATGACTTGCCTAAGATCTCATAGCTATTCCAAGGCATAGGTCAGGATTCAGTGCCAGGCAAAAAGCTGGCTCCAGACCCTCTGTGCAGAGAGATTATACAGCCACGGTGCGGATTCCCTTAGAAGTGGTGATCAGCCAATAGTAGACACCTCTTGTTCCCCCCAGGCATTATGCTGGTTCCCACGTTTTTACCTTCACATACAACCTGTCTCTCTACTTGATATTCCTTTCCCTGTCTCTAAATGCACAAACATTTGGAATGAATGAACAAACGCATTACTGCATAGCCTTGAGCTCCTTGCTTCTGCTCTCTGGATCTCAGGTTCTTCTGCAAAATGAAGGGGTTAAACTGGAGTCTTCAAATTCGACAATTGTGTGACTTTAAGGGAAGAACAAAGGCAGCTCAGAAATCAAAGGTAACTACAGTACCGTTTTCATATTCCTGTTATCTTCCTGCACTTGTGGTCTCTGTTGTTACACTTAAAGGCAATGAGAACACTTTAGCGAATCCGTAAATGTTTAATGACGTGGGATGCTCCCAGAGTACAAAGCCCTCGCAAGTGGCAACTGCTCGTTCAAATGATGCTCCGTTGAGCGGGTGCTGGTTCCCTTTCCACAGCAGATTTCAGATTTGTCTCTAAGCCTGAAGTATCTCTTTTTAACTCCCTAACGTCAGAATTCTAATGAGGCCAAATAGCAACTCTATTCCAGCAAGACATGCATTTTCCCGGCTGAATCAGATCACTCAAGGCCGCCGACAATCATGCACTGGCACATGGAACGCCACCTTTCACATGACATTAAATGGCAGCTGACAAGGGCTAAGGCTTTCACTAGACACTCTCTTTTGTGGCTTTTCTTTTGGTGTATTATTTGTCAGAATTTTATAAGAACATGATGGCTTTAAGAAAAAAAAAAATTAAGCTCTGAGAAATTACTCTCAGTCTAACGAGTCCTCTCCCCCGACTTCAGACATCATTAGGGGAGGCTGTAGCCTAGGGCTGTGCGTGAACTTTTTCTTCTGACTGTACACTTTATGTATAATTTAGCTTTCTTGCCTAAATTATTCAAGCAAATAGTGAGTGAAAATAATGGAGTTCACTGGAACCTTCCAGAGTATTAAAATAAAACAGTTTTTTTTTATGCTGGCTCGAATGTTTAAGCTTTTTAATCATGGGTTTCAAATGGAATACACATGTCTGGATTTTTTTTCTTTCACTTGTCTCTTGTGTCTTTTTCAGAAAGAGAGAAGAAAGGAAACTAACTTTAGTAAATAGTCCATTCATTAATGGTCCCGATCACAGCTCAAAGGTAGAGTAACAGTCTTTGGAAGCAAACATCCTATTGAGTGGCCAATGATATGACTGGCACATATTTTAAAAGGTAGACGCTTCTTTTCCCCCATTTTTATGACCAGGGCAGGGCTGAAATTGAGTGCTCTGTTGGAAGAGGAGCGTTAATCTGCTTAGTTTAAGTAGGAAATTACAGTAGCAGTATTTATACTCAAATCCCCCCCCCCCCATTTATTTCTGTTAAAGAACCGAACACATGTTCAAGTAGTAATGTTACATTTTGGATGTGCATCGTCTGGAAACCTTACCTTTATCTTAGATAACCCTGGAGTAAATTTGAAAGAATGTGATTTTTCTGGCATATTTAATATAGTTCCCCAAACTGGGAATGTGGCCCAGGATTAGGAATCCAGTTGGGATGTTTTGGTATTCCCAAACATCATCTTTTGTCAATCAGAGATCAGAAGCAGCATCTCTTTCCGTGGAACAAAGGAAAATAGCTATCATGGCACACTGTCTCTGGCAACACCGAAGACAATAATGGCAACCAGAGCTGTGGAAGGGAAGTCGTCGGTGTGCCAAGAGGTACAAATGTCAGATTCTGAGCAGCAAAAAGAAAGCCTGAGCGTAAGATATGGAAAGAGCTAAGCCTCTTTGGAAGGGAAAAGAATGACCTAGAATAACAGACCAATAAGTTTAATGTACTAACCTGATTGGACACAGGAAAGAATAATCACAAAGTCCATTTTTTAACACATACACTAGAATAGGGTAATAGGTAATCAGCACTATGATATTGTAAAGACTATTAAAGTCTCCTCCTCTGATGATATAAAATAAAGTGAGATAAATTAAGAAATGTAATCTATACTGGTTTTAATAATATGTTTGATTCTCTCCAACATGGCATTTTAAACAATCACCTGGAAAAATTACATTTAGAAATCCAATTATTTTAAACACTGAGCAAGAAGTCGTGAGACCTAGCTGTACCATAGCAAGTTGCTTTACCTCTTTGGGTCCTGGATTCCTAATCTGTAATATGAGGGAGTCAATAAGGCATGAGTTAGTTAACTCTCTAAAACTCAATTTTCTTATCTAAAAAGTCAGCTGATAATACTCTCAGGGCCTACTGGTTGTTAACCGCATGAATTAGATAAAGCCAAAGAAACCCAGAGGAAAGCACCAGAGAACGTTTTGTGGATACCAACCCCTGCTGCTTAACAGCAGAGTCAGGACACTTAGGTTCCAGGGTCAAGTCTACCCTTCGCTAGCAGGCCTTAGACAAATCCTTTACCTCTCCAAGCCAAGATCCTTTGTCAGGCAAAGTCGTTTGGCATCCACAGTCGCTATGGTTATGACTCCCTTCCCTTCATGATCCTCACATTCCTCACCCTCTGGTCTCTGCCATCCTTTCCTTTAAGAAGGTCTCTCTTGTCCATTCTTTCATTGTTCTTTTGGTCTTCACTCCATTCCCAAGCCCTTAGCTAACCCCAAGATTTGAACAGTAGCCTGCCATCTTAACATGAATGAAAGTCTTTTGCTCTTAACTAAGACTTCTTTTCTCCTGGTTTTCCATTGATAGTAAAAGCAGCCTCTATCCCATTTAGTAAATGCACCAAATTGCTGAAGTCAAAAATCTAAGCTCATCTCTCTTGCTCTCAACTGCAGCCTCTGGTCCATCAGTCGGTCCTATTGGCTCTAAATCCAAAGTAGACCCTAAGTTAGACCACCTGCTCTGCGAGCACCTTACTTCAAGTCCCCATCTTCTCTCGACTGGTTGACTACAATAGCCTCCTGTTCTACCTGATTCTACTCCTGGACACCTCCACAAGGCAGCCTGAGTGATCCTCTTAAAACATAACACAAGTTGTGTCTCTCCTCTGCTAAAACTCTCCAATTGCTTCCCCTTGTACTTATTACCCACTGCCCTTTGACTCAACAACACTGATAACTACCACAGTTAGACACTAATCTAATAAAGACCAAGAAGGAAAAATCAGATGAAGCCCAGGTCTCCCCATCTTTTCTGTAAAATTTAACTTAAGCTCCAAATCCCATATTCTATGGAAGACAAATGCCCCAGCTAAGATGTCTGTGAAATTACAGGGTCTGCAAATTATCGCGTTCACCCATTCTTGGTGCCAACCTTCTTCTTCCACTGAATTCCTGATCTCATTTGGGTCTATCTTCCTTCTTTATTCTACTCAAAACATAGCAAGAGAGGTTCTATTGTGTGTGTTAGACTTCACTGAGGGTTTGAGTCTGCAGAGTGGTTTTATGTTACAGAAAGCACATCAAGTAGAACTGGATATTAAACATCTCCATCCTTAAGACGTTCTTAAGCCTCTCTGTCCTGGTCCATCTTGTACAAGCTCTTTGCTAGGCTCTCTTTCTCTGCTCAGTGCACCAAAGATGTCTATTTATTTCTTACAGAGCATTGAACCGTATTCATGGTCTCCTTCCATGCCATTTTCAGGGCCTTACTTTGCATTTCATGTGATTTATGTAGGAAGTTTTCAAGGTTTGGGTTTTTTATTTCCTCATTTTATTCATGTCTTTTATTTTGCCTTTAACTGTAATTTCTTGCTATTGACATGGTGTTTGCCTCCAATATTAATCCATAACCCCTCAGTTTTTTTATTCTAAGCTAATACTGGTAAAAATACTTATGAGGTATAGCAGTTCAAATTTTGTCTGCGACAAATAAACAAACCCTGTAATGGCCTCAGGACTTTCACGGCAGGTGCTTGGTGATATCTTTAGAGCCTCCTTGCTCCCTGCTTCTCAGGTAGGTTCCACATTTGCAAATCCCCAAAGTGTTTTTTTTATTAAGCAGTGGCTCGAGGCACATTTATGCATAACACATAAAAAAGGGGGTCTATGGACAAGTAAGTTTAGGAAATCCCAGGGGAAGCTAACTTACAGGGAGTTCCTATTGCAGAATTTCTCATGGTTATGATATACTGTTGTATTCACTGTGTATCCTTAACAGGGGCATGTACAGAATATATGGTTCCCAAAGGGTCTGATTATCCAAAGGCCACGTTCCAGATGTTTATTAAGTTCCAGTCTGTAGTATGGTGGGAGCTAACGCATCGAGTTGCTAATACATGACAAACTGTGATACGACAATAATACTTCATAGCACTTATAAAGGTGGAATGGCGGAGAAATGAAAGCATAGATTCTAGCACCAGACTGCCAGCGCTAGTCTCAACTCTTCCGTTTGCCAACTGTGCATCGTGAGCAAGTTGCTTAACCTCTCTGTGTGCTCTCATCTGTAAAACTGGGTTGTCACTAGTATCTACCTCAGTGAGGATGTTGAAAAGATTAAATGAATTACTATACATAACACATGAGAACAGTGTCTGGCACTGAGTACATGCTTTCCAACTATAAGCTATACTTTTTCTCTTTGAGATATAATTGACATTTAACATTATATTAGTTCCCAATGTTCAACATAATGATTTGATATTTGTATACAGTGAGGAGTGATTACCACTATAAATCTAGTTACCATCTGTCACTATACAAAAAGTTACAATTTTTTTCTTATGATTAAAACTTTCAAGATTTAGTCTGTTAGCTACTTTCAAATGTGCAGTACAATATTATTGACTGTAGTCACCATGTGGGAACAACCCAGGATGGATGAATAGATAAAGAAGATACTACATGCATGCGCTGGAATCCTACTCAGCCACCAAAAAGAATGAAATATTGCCAATTGCAACAATATGGATGAACCTGGACTGTGAGGGTATTATGCTAAGTGAAATAAGTCAGACAGAGAAAGATAAATAATGCATAATTTTACTTATATGTAAAAAACCCAAACAAATGAACAAAGAAAAGAAAACTCATAGATACAGAGGACAGATTAGTGGTTGCCAGAGGGGAGGGAGTATAGGGAGCAGGCAATAGAGGTGCAGGAGGTCCAGACCTAGGCTATACCTTTGTAACAGTTATTGTTCCAAAACACAAACCCAGCTTCTTAGTAAAAAGGTAGCAGGATTAATCATCCTCTTTCATTCCCAATGGAGATGCTATGAGGTTTCATCCAACCAAATAAGCTCTCAGGGGGTGGATCAAGAGAAGTGAGAATAGATTTCAGTTCTTGTTTGACACTCTCCCTGCTTCCAGGCTTAGCTCCCAGAACTCTGTTTCTTTCATGCTGGTTTTCCCAGTTCTTCCCTGCACCTCTCCCCATCCCCTTCTTGCCCCTCTACGCAGTCCTTCACCCCAACTTTACTCTAGATCACAGGGGAAAAAGGTCCTTCCAGGGAGCCCTGCTGACAGCCCTCCATCCTCAGTTGTTCCTGTAAGTTTCTTCCCAACTTCTTCCCTTACCTGACTTCTGACTATACCAGTTCCCAGATAAACCTTCCCCGTGGGAGAAGCTGTTTCTCCTCATTCTTCATGCCCACAGGCTGAGGAAAGGGGTTGGGATGCACTTAGCTCCCATTGCCACTTCCAGACCCTTCGGACTCTCACTGTCCTTCACAAACCTCCCTCTTGAAGGTCCATGTAGTTAGAATTCCTCCCAAATGTTATCTTTTTCTACACTTGGAATTCACTTATTCATTTAACAGGTATTTGTTAGGTACTACATGCCAGGTGCATAGATTTCAACGGCAAGGTAGGCAGCCTTCCTTCTTAGTTTAGCTCCTGTTTTCATTTCCATGATGTTGTGTTCCGAAAATGGCTCCACCTCCTCTGCTCTATCAGTCATTTCTCCGTTTGGGAAATAAGCAAGCTGTAAGGATGGGCTGATCAACCCTCAGAAGTGTTCCAGAGGACTGAAGCAATGGCATTTCCTTCCTGTTTCCTTCCTTCCTCCCTCC
>VMDR010009085.1:0-34472 GCA_007922815.1 Macrotus californicus
AAAAGTGATTCCATCATGAGTTATTTTGTTGCTGTGAAAGGAAGAAATATATAGTTATATTTGAAAATATGAAGTATTTTATTCATAGAGATGACATGTTTAAAAACTGTTAAATAGTGCCCTGACCAGTGTGGCTTACTTAGCTGGTTGGGTGTCATCCTGAAAACTGAAAGGTCACCAGTTCAATTCCCGGTCAGGGCACAAGCATGGGTTGTGGCTTCGGTCCCTGGTTAGGGCATGTATGAGAGGCAACCAATCAATGTTTCTCTCTCACATGGATGTTTCTCTCCCTCTCTGTCTCCCTCTCTTCCTCCCTCTCTAAAAATAAAATATTTTTAAAAACATAGTGATAAACATTACTTCCTAGTTTAGTGAAGACTGATTTTTAATCACTCAATTTCCGAAAAAACAAAAAACTAATGAAAGTTTGCCATAAAATGTTGCTTCTATTATGACTTACATAATTAAATTGCTCACTGGTGATAAATATCAGTATAAACTAAATTCTAAAGCTTAGGATAAAAGGTTGGTAACAGCGGTTGTGTTTTCTAATCTCCGGAATACAATGTCCTACACACTATGAATATTTCCATAGATTATCCCCATGTCTTAACTTCTGAGTCACTTGCTGTATAAACGGTCACCTACCAGCTGACGTCAAGGTAGCGCAGGCTCTTGTTCAGAAAAAGGGCGTCGCACAGCTGTCTCATACCACAGTTTCTTATGTCGTGCTTGCTCATGTATAGTTCCACAAGGCAGTGGTTTTCTTTCAGCATGTGGCCTAGGTGAACTGTGGACTCTTCCTAAAAATAGATAAAATCATTTTTCTAAAGTATAATTTTGAAGTAGTGTTTGTTCTGAACGTACGCTAAGTTATTTAAAAAAGCTTTTTAAAAAGATTACATCAGTAAGACAGTCTACAATTTGCATTTTGTTTGGCCTGGCTTTTTTAAAAAGAAGCCATTTTTGCCATGATAATCTTTACCATTTTTGCCACATACGGTATGTTTACAATCTTAGAAGCAGGCAGCAGGCACTTGTAAAATGCAGTGACTAAGTAATGCAAAAGAGGCTAGTTAAAAAATCCTAACTTACCAAAACTAATCATTTCAGAAGGAAAAAAATCAAAACAATTGGCCCCACGATGTACTGAGTCTGTAAGCTCCCTTACTGCTGTCCCCTCGAGTCTCTAAACTGTTCTTGACCTTGCACAGGTTGCTGAACTTTGCTCTTGACCTCCATGCTTCACAGTAGGCAGAATACAAAGGCATTTCCCAGTCTCGATTCTATTTTAAAATACTCATTTTAACCAACTGATATATCTGATTCCTCCCTTTTATAATCACCCCAAATGTCTAAATATGTTTTACTCTTGTTTTCTGGTCACTGGAAGACCTTTTAAAATCCTCAAATATAGTTACTTCCAGGCAAAAGGTATATAACCTCAATGAGGATTTGAATACCAAGCATTTCAAATTTTTAACAAAATAAAAATGTGCTTTCAAAAGAATGGGCCAACGTATTTCATGGTCCTCTTGCATGATTGTATTTGCAGTAAGTTTTAGAGTCATCGGAAATGCTGATCACAAAGACTGATAACTATGTATGAGGTCTTCCAGAAAAAGTCCAGCCATTGTTAATATAATAACAGTTTGTGCTGATATCAGTGTAACCTGGCAGCCAAGGAGAGTGGACTGGAATGCACATGTGTGAACAATGACTTCACTGGACTAGTCAGTGGGGGCGGTAGACAATATGGAATGAACATGTGTCCTGTGTGGCTGTTGCCTTCGAAAGGACTAAGCAAGAAGAGCCACAAATCTTGCGTTAAGCTTGAACATTCCTCCATGGAAACTTTTTGAATGATGCAGAAGGCCACAGCAATGGGCAACTGGTGATTGACAACACATCCACTCGTGCATCACGTCTCCTACAGAGCTTTTTAATGAAACATCAAATAACCCACATAACTTTGACATCCTGCAACTTCTGGCTTTTTCCAAAACTAAAATCACCTTTGAAAGGGAGGAGATTTCAGATCATTGGTGAGATTCAGGAAAATACGATGGGGCAGCTGATGGCAATTGGGAGAACTATGTGAGGTCTCACACTGCTTGCTTTGAAGGGACTGAGGCGTCACTGTCCCATGTACAATGTTTCTTGTATCTTCAATAAATGTCTCTATTTTTCATATTGCATACTTGTAAGACAAACTTTAAAATATTTATTTTTAGACAGAGGGAAAGGGAGGAAGAAAGAGAGGGAGAGAAACATCAATGTGTGGTTGCTCTTGCGTGCCCCACACTGGGGAACCTGGCCTGCAACCCAGGCATGTGCCCCAACTGGGAATTGAACCAGTGACCCTTTTGTTCACAGGCCGGCACTCAATCCACTGAGCCACAGCAGTCAGTTCTAAGACAAACTTTAAAAGTTAAATGAAACCACACAGCAATAGCAGATAGTACATGAGCTTTAAAACAAAACTGTCCAAATGCTAGATTTGCCTTTTGCTAGCTATAAGACTGAGCAAATTATTTCATGTTTCCTTTTCTGTAAAATAAGTGAAATTATACTTCCCACACAGAATTAAAATACCTACACAAAATGAGTTCTATAGAAAACTACAAAGCATTTGCCACTGTTCAATACTCTACAATCCTGTATCTGGTTTGTTTAAATTATTGCTTTGACAATGCCAATATACATCCAGGGAGAAGCTATAGTCTGTGATCTTAACAAATGCAAACTAGTCACTCAGGAAATCCAGCAGTGCTCTGGATGGTGCCTGGAATGGAGGACATACTAAAAAATATTTTGTTTTACCCCCTGACTGCATTTTTAGGTCAAGAAATTTGAAAGAGAAAACTAGTTTCAGAAATACTAATGGGTAATCAGAAAACTCCTGACACACAAAAGCCCTGGACCAGACAGTTTCACAGGACAATCTTACAAAGCATTTAAGGAAGAGCTAACCCCTATCCTTCACAGATTATTCCAAAAAATTCAAGAAGATGGAAGACTCCCAAACTCTTTTTATGAAGCCAGCATCATCCTAATCCCAAAACCAGGTAAAGATATAACAAAGAAAGCAAACTTCAGGCCAAAATCGCTGATGAACACAGATGCTAAAATCCCCAACAAAATATTGGCAAATTGCATCTAGCAATATGTTAAAAAAAATCATACTCCATGATCAAGTGGGATTCATCCCAGGGATGCAAGGATGGTATAATATTTGCAAATCAATAAATGTAATACATCACATAAACAAAATGAAAGACAGAAATCACATGATCATATCAATAGATGCAGAAAAACCATTCAAGAAGGTACAGCACCCACTTATGATAAAAAACATTTAGCAAAGTGGGAATAGAGAGAGCATTCCTCAACATATTAAAGGCCATATATGAGAGACCTACAGCCAACATCATACTCAATGGGCAAAAATTAGAGCTTTCCCACTAAGATCAGGAACAAGACAAGAATGCCTGCTTTCACCACATCTATTCAACATAGTATTGGAAGTCCTAGCCACAGCAATCAGACAAGAAAAAGAAATAAAAGGCATCGAAATTGGAAAGGAGGAAGCAAAACTGCTATTGTTTGCAGATGACATGATAGTGTACATAGAAAATCCTATAGACTCCACCAAAAAACAACTCACCCTAATAAGTGAATTTGGCAGAACAGCAGGATATTCAGAATCAAAGGCATTTCTGTACAACAACAATGAAATATCAGAAACAGAAATCAGGAAAAAAATCCCATTTGATATAGCAACAAGAAAAACAAGGTACCTAGGAATAAACCTAACCAAGGAGGTAAAATACCTGTACTCAGAAAACTACACAACACTGAAGAAATTAAGGAAGACACAAACAAATGGAAGCATGTACCATGCTTATGAATTGGAAGAATTAACATCATCAAAATGGCCATACTACCCAAAGCAATTTACAGATTTAATGCAATCCCTATTAAAGTACCAATGACATATTTCACAGATATAGAACAAACATTTCAAATATTTATATGGAACCATAAACGACCCCAAACAGCTGCAGCAATTTGAGAAAGAAGAACAAAGTAAGAGAGATCAAAATACCTGATATCAAACTGGAAAACAAGGCCACTGTAATCAAAACAGCCTGGTAGTGGCATAAGAACAGACACATAGACCAATGGAACAGAATAGAGAGCCCAGAAATAAACCCAAGTCTCTATGGTCAATTAATATTTAACAAAAGGGGAAGAAGCATAAAATGGAGTAAAAATAGCCTCTTCAACAAATGGTGTTGGGAGATCTGGACAGCTACATGCAAAAAAATGAAACTCAATCACCAACTTACACCATACACAAAAATAAATTCAAGGTGGATAAAAGACTTAAATATAAGTCATGACACCATAAAAGTCCTAGAGGAAAATATTGGCAGGAAAATCTCAGACATTCCACGCAGGAACATCTTCACTGATATGTCCCCTAAAGCAAGGGACATAAAGGAAAGAATAAACAAATGGGACCTCATCAAATTAAAAAGCTTCTGCATGGCTAAAGAAAACAGCATTAAAATGAAAAGAGAACCAACTATATGGGAAAACATATTTGCCAATGATACCTCAGACAAGGGTTTGATCTCCAAAATATACAAAGAACTCATATGATTCCACTCCAGGAAGACAACCCAACTGAAAAATGGGGAAAAGGCTTGAACAGACACTTCTCCAAGGATATTCAGAGGGCACAGAGACATATGAAAAGATGCTCAGCATCACTAGCCATCAGAGAGATGCAAATTAAAAACACCATGAGATACCACTTCACACCAGTCAGAATGGCCATCATAAATCAACTAATAAGTGTTGGAGCAGATGTGGAGAAAAGGGAACCCTAGTGCACTGTTGGTGGGAATGCAGACTGGTGCAGACACTGTGGAAAACAGCATGGAATTTTCTCAGAAAACTAAAAATGGAATTGCCTTTTGACCCAGCAATTCCACTGCTGGGACTATACCCTAAGAGCCCTGAAACTCCAGTCCAAAAGAACCTATGCACCCCAATGTTCATAGCAGCACAATTTACAATAGCCAAGTGCTGGAAGCAACCTAAGTGTCCATAAGTAAATGAGTAGATCCAAAAACTATGGTACATTTACACAGTGGAATTCTACGCAGCAGAGAGAAAGGAGATCCTACCCTTTGCAACAGCATGGATGGAACTAGAGAGCATTATGCTAAGTGAAATAAGCCAGGCGGTGAGGGAGAAATTCCATATGATCTCACCTTTAACTGGAACATAATCAACAAAAGAAAACAGCAAACAAAATACAACCAGAGACATTGAAATTAAGAACAATCTAACAATGGCCAGAGGGGAGGGAGGAAGGGATAGTGTGGGGAAGGGTTTCCAGGAAACACTATAAAGGACACATGGACAAAACCAAGGGGGAGGGTGGAAGCAAGGGAGGGAAGTGGGATTGGCTAGGGTTGGGGGGCAGTGATGGGGGGAAAATGCAGACAATTATAATTGAACAACAAAATAATTTTTAAAAAGAATTATAATAATAAAAAGAAAGAGCCCTGGCTGGTGCGGCTCAGTGGATTAAGCGCCGGCCTGCAAACCAAAGGGTTGCCGGTCTGATTCCCAGTCAGGGCACATGCCTGGGTTGCAGGCCAGGTCCCCAGTACAGGGGGACGCACAAGAGGCAACCACATATTGATGTTTCTCTCCCTCCCTTCCCCTCTAAAATAAATAAATAAAATCTTTAAAGAAAAGAAAAAGAAAGAAAAAAGAATGAGTAAAGGGTATTTTTTTAGCCCCATTCACTGAGTTTGTGATTTAATTTGTCTAGGGTGGCACCTGGCATTGATACTTTTCCAAGCTCCCCAAATAATGAAAAGTAAAACTTTAAAACAATAATTTTGCAGGCGTATGTTTCAGAACTGCAAAGCATGAGGAGACACAAAAGAATTCTACTCCGCACGCTGTTTAAGAGAATACTCAGTAACAGAGAGGGTGGGAGATGTCTTGCAGAAGAGAAAGCAGGCTAAATAAAGCAGAGTTTATTTAGCTGACGCTCCAGACTGAGAGCGCAAGGGCCTGGGCCTAAGAGCCCTGGGCTCGTAATAACTCTTCTCGGGTGGACTGGGGAGTAATGAATGACACCATTCAACATATTTAAAAGAGGCATTGTGCTTCTAATGTGATTTCATACAGTTTAACATTTTTATTTCCTTGGGGCTTTAATCCAGAAAATGTTTGGCCTTCATATCTCTCATGTCCTCAAACAGAGAACCTTCCCAGCCACCTCTTGTCCCCTTGTCTTGTCCCCTTTCCTCATGCCCCCAAAGGCACCCTGAGCATGTCACCCTCCAAACTTGGTCTCGCTCCATGGGGACGGAAAGCTCCTTGAAGACAAATGGCTATGTGCTTTGTTTGACTTCTTATCGCTAGCACTCAGCACTGTGTCTGACGTAGGGCTGCCTCCAAATATTTATTCACTGAATGAATGAATCAAGAATGAAGCAATTCACTAAATCCTTACTTTGAGCCAGGTATTTTGCTGGCCTTTAAAGAAGGGTGCTTGTATTTGAGGACTCTGGATGTCTTGTTAAACAGATTAGATTTATGTACATGAAGCAATTAACATGTAAAGTTTCCCAAATTTTGATACAGAAAAATACAGAGATAATTCAAAGGGAGAGATCTGTGTAGGCAAAGAATGCAAAAACACTTATGAATATGAAAAATACCTGAAAAATACTTTAAAAATACGGTTAATTCTCAATGACTCATACTAATGGAGAACAGTGAAATGGATGACTTAAAGGCTATATAACGTATTTTGAACATTTTTTTGGTAAATAATGTTTTTGTTTAGCTCAACAATACAATGAGTTTTTATTCCCTAGCTTTTTACAACTGGTAAGAGAGGAAAGCCACCTACAAGGATGTTAAGAAGCAAGAAAAAGCTCTGAAAGTAGGAACCACAGTGTTATTCATCTTTCTGTCTCCAGGATGCAGCTTGCCTACAGGGTCAAGTCCAGACTTCCCTGGCTGCCATTCACACACATTTTGCCATTATTAGTCGTGATTTCAATATGACAAAAACGAAACAGTTCACACCTGGCTTATAACATAGCCTTTAACATTTTTAATCTTTTATTCTCTCATTGTAACTACCCTACCTCTCACAGGTTTACTCATTAAGAATCTGAGTTCCTTAGAAGAAAAAAATGGCATGTTATAGCTTAAATAAGCAAGCTCAAAACATACTTAGTTTTAAATTCTTATCCAGAATTAATAATTTTCCTTTAATTTTTTTTGTAAACAGTTTACAATTCTGAAAATATAATGCATTTGTGAACCTTGTCATAACATTTAGTGAGTAGGACCTTTGTTGTGTTCACATGTGGTAATAACTACTATCATTTGGAATACATACCTGTTCACCATACAGTATAGGTCGATTTAGGTTTATTCCTTTAATTGTTTGGTTTTGAGTCAGAGCTGTAGCAAATGCTATCACACTTTGCATTCCCTAAAAACAAGTGAATCTATTAAGGAAACTGGCAAAGTATATGATTTCCCCATAAATGAATATTTCAAGATTAGTCATCTGGAATCTGATAAACCAAATTGTGCTTTTAAAAAGTGTAAGCACTTCCCACTCCTTGAATTCTAGGTTGACCAAATTCAGAAACAGATTGTTGTGCTCTCTGCACCCTGCCCTGACACCTGTTGACAACATGCACAGGGAGTCTCATTTCCTAGGGTGTCTGCTTCCCGGTCTGCGCTCAAGGTTCTCTACGGGGCAGACCTCAGAGGCTCACACACCTGGGTCCCAGCTGGGGCTCTGTCCCACTGAGAACACACATCCTTGTGCCAGCATTCTTTTATAGTCACACTCATACTTTAAAGTGTGTGTGTGGCAGAGTAGGGTTACCAATGGCACTTTCACCACTCCACAGGCCTCCCTGTCTGCCAGGTGGGCCTAACCCTCCCCCTCTCAGTGACGGAGCCACCACACCCACCTGGCAACGGTTATGCCATAAAACCTGGGCCTCCTCCCACTCCACAGTCCTGCTACGCTCCCATCCAGTTAACCAGTAAGTCTTACAGATGCTGCCTCTCAAAAGGTCAACCTCAGTGGCTACCCCCCGCCCCCAGTCCTCATCTCCCACGGGGACTCCTGAGTAACTTCCCAAGTGCACAGTGGGTTTCCTCTTGCCACCCTCTAATTCCCCACAGAGAAACTGGAATGATCTTTTCAAAGCACCAGTCAGATAGTGTCAGCCCTCAACTTAAGGCCCTCGCATGATTCGTGTTTATAATAAAACCCCTCTCCCTCCCATGCCCCACACCCACAGCCCACCACCTCTGCTGAAAGCGGCCGCGGTGAACCTCTCCACCTTCACTGCGAGGCTATTCTCACTCCCTCTGTCCAGCCACTGGCTTTTCAGTTCCTAAAACCTGCCAGACCTGATATTTCATCATTCATGTACCTCCCGAGTGATTTTTGCCATATCTGATCAGTTTTACGATTTACCTAATACTTTTCCATGAAGTCAACTCACTTTTTCACTTTATTTTAAAACATTGTATCACTACCATGAATGGAAAATCATAATCCCTTGAATAGAAAGCATCTGCAAAATATGTACCTGTGTATTAAAATTACCTCAGTCGGCATCAGTAGTACTACCTACACCACACTTGGAGAAGCACTATCGGAGTCTGCATATCGGACCTCTCAGCTGGAATGTTCTGCGACGGCCCCTCCCCAATGCAGGTTTTTCTCATCCTTCCTGACTCCTAAACACTGCTTCCTCAGGTCTTAGGCCACGATCCTATTATGCAAATCACCTCCTCCCCATTATCAAGAGTACTTACTTGGCTATCTTCATAGCATTTTTTTCTTTGCTTATTGATATTTTCCCAACTAAACAGAAGCTTTCTGAGCGCAGAGATCGTACCCAATGCACTCAGACATCCTTATAAAAATACAGGATGGCGGCTGGTGTGTGTAGAAGATACACACTGAGTTAATGCTTTCCCAGAGCCATACTGGCTGCACCTGCTGCTTCTTTAAGCCCCAGACCCTATTACCCCAAAGAGCCTCCTGGACCATCTTACTGTTTTCGTGTCCCAGTGATTTTTCACTAATCTGCACAACAGGTTCCCAACATTAGGCCTCAAGGTCTGGTGTGAAAGCGTGTTGAGAAGCCTGGAATTTCAAGACATGCGAAAAACACAGGCTTCTTGCTGTCAGGCCAGCTGGAGGCCCAAAGCAGCTTTTGGCCACGTCATTTCACGTATTTATGCTACAATGTAACCACTCACTTCCAAATTTTTTCAAAAGTAAAAAATGTACACTACACTAATAAAGTAGCATTTGTTTAATTAAACTAAACACGATCTTTTTCTTTTTGAAATCCCATACAGGTTAAGAAGGGTTATGGATAGAAGTTAAGTAAGATCTTTATTATACTGGGAATTCTTCTATAATGTTAATTACTACAATCATTTTATTAAGTGAGCACTATCATGCCAAGAAGAAACTTTTTCTCTGATATTCTCTGTCAGACATTAGGGGACTAAGAGAATTATTTTTTTTCTTTTCAAAAATATCATGATAATATCATTACATTTACAGTTTTATAGATAGATCATAATTTCCATTAGTTTTTGAGAAAAGTTTACTTTTTTCATACATACTTGAGAAACTGAATGCTAAACTTATTTTATCTTCAAAACCACATTAATTTTTCTTTTTGTAACCATTTTTCATTGTTATTCTACTACAGTTGTCCTAATTTTCCCCCTTTGCCCTCCTCTGCCCACCCCACCCCCACCCCTGCCCCCACAGTCAATTCCCACACTCTTGTCCAAGTCCATGGGCCATTCATACGTGTTCCTTGACTAGTCCTCCCCCTTCTTCTCACCCTCACCCCCGCCCCGCCCCAGCTAATCATGTATAATGGTGTCACGGAGCTGGTTTTCATGCTGGTTCCCAGGGAAAATGATCCATTACCTGGGTGACTTTCTCATAACCAATTTACTCACCAGATCGCAGTCGCCCAGATCTAACTTCTCTAAGGACGAATTAATTTGTAGCATGGCAGCAAAAAACATTCCACCTTCATTTTCAATCTTGTTTCCAGTCATTCTTAGGTATTTCAGAGTTGTATTCGTCTGAAAAGGAAAACAATCAGAGCTTGGTTAAGGTTTTTAAGTGTATTTTTTCCATTACCATTTAGTCTCCTTATGCCCCCTCCTGCCGCAATCACCACACATGTCTATGAGTCCTTTTTCCTTTTCGACTCATCAACTTTTCATGGAGATAGAATAGGATATATTTCTTAAAGGTAACATTCAATTTTCCATAATAGATAAAAATCGAGTCTAATAGTTTAGCAGAAAAAATGCCAAGGAAGCAGATGCCAAACAATAACCCGTTAAGTGAAGCAGACTTTTAATACACTGGAAACCCAGATGTCCACCAGCAGACAGTTGAACAAAATGTGACATAGCCATACAATGGAATATTATTTGGCAATAAAAAGAATAAACCTTGAAAACATTATGCCAATCACAAAAAGCCACATATTGTGTGGTTCCAGTTACATAAACTGTCCAGAACAGGCCATCTGCAGAGGGAAAGCAGGTCATGGCTGGCGAGTAGGGGAGAGAGGGACGGAGAGGGATGGCTAACGGGCAGGGCTTCTTGGGATGACAGTGTTCTGAGAGCAGCGCCAGTGGTGATGGTGGCACAACTCTGTGACTAAACTGGAAAAAAACTGAACACTTTAAAAGGGTAAATTTTATGTATGTGAATTATATTTGAAGTTATTTATTTGTAAATGAGTTCAAAAGTGCTCATATAATGTTCACATTTTAGCAAATCAAAGCACAATAAAAAATATACATTCCCACCATATTAAAATAATGTAAATCTCATTAACATTTGATTCTGTTGGTTCCAAGATGTGAGAGTTAAAACCCCCACATACAACGTCAGTCCGAGGCACCTCAGCACTTACACGCAGTGCCTTAGCAATCACTTCCCCGCCTTTGGGCCCAATGTCATTAAACATGAGGTTCAAGTACATGAGACTGTGTTGTTTCTACAATAAGGAGAGAAAAGATGCCATTACACGCGTATTAGAAATCAATAATATGTGATCTGCTTTACTTAAGTAAAAGTATTTACCTCCCAAGAAAATATTTATAAACCAGAAAATCTGCAAGTCTAGCAAAAGGAACTACAATTAATGGGGGGAAAATCACTATGCTCATTTAAACATAAATATAATTGCAACGTAAGTAAAAGAAAAGGACTACCCTCAGCAGATCAATGACTGAGCGTGTAGACGTGCTCCGTGTACTGAACCACAGTGCACAAGTTTGTAAAAGGCGACTCCGGAGCCCTAGTGACCAGCTCTGCTGTGGCCACACGCACAGATGTTTCCAATCTATTTCAAGTGTTGTAAATTTACCAGAGTCAGGCCCTGACAGTTTGCAAAACGAATGTCCTGTGCGTGCCATTACACTTAGCGGTTTCACAGTAAACAGAACTAAGAACATTCTGATGATTTTGTGGCGTTTTTATTTGTGATTGCTGAAAACAACATCTCTTCATCTTTTAATTTTCACTCTGCCCTTACATTGTGTGCCATTTTAAACTTCTTAAAAGCACTTTTAGAAGATGAGGTTGGGATAAGTAGTTATAAAATTAAAAAGCCAATGTAAGAGAAGAATAAAAAAATGATATATGCTGCTTCAAATATTTTATTTTCACTGAGAACAGAGGCCAACACATATTTGCTGATCTTCTGAGGTTGAAACAAGGCCTTTTTTTTTTAAGTACACCTTCTCTAATTAGCGGACCACATTGTCTTTCTCAGAAAAGACGCAACCAGATGCAGCATTACGCTCAAACCCTGCACATTCCAAAGAAAGGACTGGTTCTTAATTGGCGTCTGGAAGACAAAAAAGACTGCGAACGCTTTGCGGTGAAACAATACCTGGAGCAGTCTTGCAGCATAGTAGGCGCCAACATCACTTATGAAGTTGTATCTAACGTCCAAACCTGAAGAACAGAGATGGGGAGAAGCTGACGTCCCTAATAATGAACACTTAAAGTCAGGAGAAGAAACGCGTGAGTAATGATTTTTAAGGAGACACACCATTAATATAAGGATTCTTCTGTAAAACTTTGGAAAGAATCCAAAAATCTTCACCTTTTACTCTTTCCACTGGCACTGAGCGATTATTACCAGCAATGTTTAATGTGATTCCTTCCACTCTGTTAAAATACAAATAAGAAACTCGGTAAAGAAATAAAAGTATTTTTTCTTCATGTGTACATAGTAACATCATGGACAGTACTTATGAGAACCACATATGTACCGCGATATAAATTTACACCAAGTAACTTAAAACTACTAAATTTTCCACAGCACAACATATACTAAATAACCTACTGGGCTGGCCAAAAAGTCCATTATGTTTTTTCCCCATAGGATGCTCCAGCAGTGCTTCGTCGTCTTTAACTTCATTCAAAACAATTTTGTTAGGTTGTATTGTGACAGCTGTCATATCAGCGTGCATTAAAAAAACTTATTAAAAATAGTTGAATTTTTGTGCAGCATTTTAATATTGAAGATGGAAGAAAATATGCAACATTTCTGGCATATTATGCTTTATTATTTCAAGAAAGGTAAAAACACAACTGAAATGCAAAAAAAGATTTGTGCAATGTATGGAGAAGGTGCTGTGACTGATTGAATGTGTCAAAAGTAGTTTTTGAAGTTTCTTGGTACTACCAACATTTTGGCCAAATAATTCTTTGCTGTGGGGCTGTCTTATCCATCGGAAGATTTCGCAACACCACTGATCTCTACTCACTAGAAGCCAATAGCAGGACATAGCCAACATACTCAAAATGTCCAAATCAATGCCGTTATTGGTAAAAATGAAAAATGTGTCTCTTATTTTACAGAAAAAAACTAAATAGACTTTTTGGCCACCCCAACAATTTCTCTCTCACACACAAAAGTATCCCCATTTGAGATACAACAACACCGAAGACGTCAATGATTTGTATGAACAAACCAAGCTCACGGGAGTTAGGGACACATCTGGAGCCCAGATTTGGAGCCTGCTGGTCTGGTGCCGCTCCCAGCAGACCATACTCACCATCTCCAAGGTCTGCAGACAGGGCCCGTCAACTACTCCTCTGAATCCGGGTCTGCCCATTTTACCAAGCATGTGCAAATGGCTTTGAATCCACTCAGTATTCCAGGGTTTTCACACAGATGAGTATCAGGGAATATTATTGGTATCATCAGGTATTTGCTTTCCTTACCCCTTTCCAATTTCTTCATCCACTCCTTGTAGTATATGCAATAGAAAAGGGTTAATTTTCTGGGACTTTTCCACACACAGATTATTATAACGTTCACTGAGACTGCCAACATGTTCTGGAGCTTTTGAAAAATAAATGCATTATTATTACCCTTCATCATATACAAATTATCTCAGGAGCCCCCCCCCCAAAATAATTACACTTCTTTCAAAGATATGAATGTATGTGTATGGAGTTCGGTGAGGAGGAAAAGGAGAAAGAATTAAGAACAGAGAAAGAGGAAAGAAACAGATGTTAGGGATGGGAGAGAATAAAAATGCTGTCTGGAGAACCAGGGCATAGAAACACCCACTGAGGGAGGGCAGACACTAACTTGGCAGTGACATAAAAGGAGAACTAACCTCCTGAGGTACCAAGGCTGGTAGCTGAGGAAAATGCTGTCAGAGAAACTAAGTATTTTGTCCAAAGTCATGCAGTTAACAAGGACAGAGCAGAGAATCAAACTGACCCCAAAGCTGCTTTCCACTCTGCCACCTGGGCTAAGGCAGCTCTAGCTTTGTCATGATGACTTCAAATGGCCAGTTTTAACAGAGAACCCAAATTCCAAAGGGATCTAAAAAATCGCCGAGTCCCTTAGGCTTCTTGGATACCCTCACACCATGCAAATTGGTGGTATCTTTGAACATAGCTCTATCGTTTCTTCTGAGTGCTACGTGGAGGCCAGACTCAGAAAGAAGCTCTTCACCCACCCTGCCTTCCAGTTCCTCTTTGTAAAGGTGATTTCCCCCATCCTCACCCCCACCCTGCTCAGTCCTTAATACAGAACGCAAAAACAAGGCAGTAGTTGAGATCTCCTTCCTCTGTTATACCTACACCTTTCCATTATGGACTTAGTGTCTTGGATATTACTTTAAAAGCATCTTTTTTCAAAATCCAGGCCTTCTGGGGTAGAAGCTACTTGTCACTGTCTTTGTTTTCTGTCCTCCCTTTTGTATAAAATCTCTTTTAAAAGTCTGTGCTCAGAGATCCCCAGCCCAGGGTTCCAGTGCCAGAATGAGAAGTCTCTATGACTTCTGTCTGTGGAAACCAGCAAAGACTGCAGCTGAGTTGCTGGCATCCCAGGTGTTCCTCTTAAAGGGCCTGTGCACGGACTTGTTGACAGACTCATTCGCTCTGGCGTGGCAGCTCTAAAGGCACCAGGGGTGCATGGGGAGGAACTGAACTGTCTGGCTCAGGGAGAAGGCTGGAGGGGCAGCTTCTTCCCTGATAGAAGCTCTGTGACTTTACTGAGCGCTCCCCCTGAAGGCTCAGGAGGGTGCCACAGCTGAGTCTCCATCAACCTGACTAACACCTTTGCCCCACCCTGAGAGCTTGCCCCACCTAATTTTCAGGCCCAACCAACCTACTTCAAGTGGGGTTTCCTTCCATACAAATGGCCTGTTTTGGCTCATGCTTTCGACTTCCCTAAAATCTCTGAAAGATCCACAAACCCCAAACAAACAGCATCTGCCCTTGGCGTGCCCCCACCTCTTGCTATGCAGACCCAAGCCCAGCACTGGGGATGGCCAGGCTCAGTTTGCAGCTTAGACTCTCCCAGGCACCTCCCAAGCCCAGCACTAGTGCAACCACCTGCATATCACTTTGTATCTCACATGGACAAAGAATAGGCAGCAGCTGGCCTTGGACTGCACCTCCAGGGAGGCCCCAGAGCCAGCGCACCAAGGAGAGCTTCCAGACCAGGCCACAGAACCACCCAACCACTCTTCAAGCCACACACTCAAGAGGTGGACTCAGCAGACACCAGAGCCCCACCCAGTGAAGTGAGTCCTGCTCCATGAGACTGGCCCCTGCACAGCAGTTCCTCTGCCATAGTCGCAGCAGATCCTCAAAGAAGCCAATCAGCAGAGGGGATCAATCCTCCCACTGACATGCCAACTGCAGTCAAGACTCAACTACAACAGGAGGGTGCACATAGCCTACATGGGGTGGGGGCAAATCTGAAGCACCCTTCTCAGGTGACTGGGGAGGCTGCACCACTGGGCCCCACAGGACACCTACTACATAAGGCCATTTTACCAAGACAAGGAGACACAGCTGCTCTACCTAACACATAGAACCAAACAGAGGGAGGCAGCCAAAATGAGGAGACAAAGAAACATGTCCCAAATGAAAAAACAGGACAAAACTCCAGGAAAAGAACTAAACAAAATGGAGATAAGCAATCTACTAGATATGGAGTTCAAAACACTGGTTATAAGGATGCTCAACGAACTTATGGGAAGAATAGACCAGCTCAGTGAAAACTTCAACAAAGAGATAGGAAATGTAAAAATGTAGATAGAAAACATAAAAGAAGACCAGTCAGAAATGAAGAATACAATAACTGAAACGAAGAATCTGCTAGTAGGAATCAATAGTAGGTTAGAGGAAGCAGAGGATCAAATTGCAATTTTGAAGGTCAGGTAGTAGAAAACACCCAATCAGAACAGCAAAAAGAAATAGGAATCTAAAAATATGAAGGGCCTCTGGGACAATATCAAGTGTAAAAACATTCATATCATGGGATACCAGGAGAGAGAGAGCAAGGAATTGAAAACCTGTTTGAAAAAAATGACTGAAAACTACCCTAATTTGGTGAAGAAAATAGACATACAAATCCAGGAAGTGCAGAGAGTCCCAAACAAAATGAACCCAAAAAGGCTCACATCAAGTCATATCATAATAAAAATAGCAAAGGTTAAAAACAAAGAAAGAATTTTAAAAGAAGCAAGAGAAAAGCAGTTAGTTACCTACAAAGGAGCTCCCATAAGAATGTCAGCTGATTTCTCAACAGAAATTTCGAGGCTAGAAGGAATTGGCAAGAAATATTCAAAGTGATGAGAAGCAGAGACCTACAGCCAAGATTACTCCACCCAGCAAAGCTATCATTTAGATTGGAAGGGCAGATAAAGTGCTTCCCAGACAATAAAAAGCTAAAGGAGCTCATTGCCACCAAACTAGTATTACAATAAAAGTTAGTGTCCTCTTAAAGAAGAAAGGGAAAAAGATAAAAAATATGAATAATAAACTGGCAATAAATACGTATCGATCAACAATTACTTTAAATACAAATGGATTAAATGCTCCAATCAAAAGGCACAGGGTACCTGAATGGATAAGAAAATAAGATCCATACATATGCTTTCTACAAGAGATTCACTTCAAATCAAAAGACACACAGACAGACTGAAAGTAAAGGGATGGAAAAACATATTTCGTGAAAATGGAAATGAAAAATAAGCTTAGGTAGCAATACTTATATCAGACAAATAGACTTTAATCAAAGACTATAAAACAAGAGACAAAAAAGGACCCAGAAATTCCACTTCTTGGCATTAATACAAAGAAATCCAAAACACTAATTCAAAAAGACACCTGCATCCATATGTTCATTGCAGCATTATTTACAAAAGCCGAGATATGGAAGCAAACTAAGTGCCCATCAATAGATAAACAGATAAAGAAGAAATAGTACATATACACAATGAGATATTACTCGGCCATTAGAAAGAATGAAATCTTGCCATCTGCTACAACATGGATGGACCAAAAGGGTATTGTCCTGAGTAAAACAAGCCAGAGAGAGAAAGGCAAATACCATATGATTTCACTTATATGAGGGAACTAAATAACTAAATAAATGAACAAACAAAACAAAACAGAAACAGACTTAAAGATACAGAGAACACTTTGACAGTTGCCAGAGGGGAGGTGGGTGAGGAGGTGGGTGGGGGCCTGGGTGAAAAAGGTGAAGGGATTAAGAATCACAAACGGTAGTTACGAACTAGTCATGAGGATGTGAAGTACAGCGTAGGGAAGTGTAGTCAATAACACTGCATAACTATGTCATGGTACCAGGTAGGTACTGGAAATGTCGGGTGATCACTTTGTAAATCATATAAATAACTGATCCCTGGGTTGTACATCTGAAATTAACATAATATTGTAGGTCAACTGTAATTAAAACATAAAAAATTATTTAAAAAAAATAAACATTCATCAGCAATCCTACTGCCAAAGAACCACCACAACTGAGGTCCGGGGCCATTTCCTCTCTACTGTTTTCTTTTATTTTTTTTAATTTTTATTTTTTTAAATATTTTATTTATTTATTTCTAGAGAGAAGGGAAGGGAGGGAGAAAGAGAAGGAGAGAAACATCAGTGTGTGGTTGCCTCTCACGTATCCCTCAACTGGGGACCAGGCGTGCAACCCAGGCATGTGCCCTGACTGGGAATCAGACTGGCGACCCTTTGGTTCGCAGGCCCGTACTCAATCCACTGAGCCACACCAGCCAGGGCTCTTTTACATGTATTTTTAATCAAAATTGGAACATTTAAGTATAGTTCTATATCCTTTTGTTTTCAATTAACATGTTGTGAATAGCTTTCCCTCGTCATTAGACATTCTCTGAAAATGTTTAATGTCAGCATAATCTCTGTCTTATGGATGGATGTACATAAGAAATTCTTCACCTATTTTAGGAAATTTTCCTCTATTTAAGTAATATTTTAGGACAGTATTTCCTCAACTATGTTCTGCAGAATACCAATCTTCTATAAGATGATCAATCAAGATGTTCTAATTACAATGGGTTTTAAGGTCAAATAAGTTTGAAAAGTGCTGAATTAGAGAAAGCGAAACAGACCCTAACCTACACCACTTCTCAGGACATTTAAAACACTCAGGTGTACAAAGACTCTTCAAGTTGTTGAGCCTGGAGAGAAGGATAAAAATGCTCCATTGCCCGCACACACGGGACCACGGTTCACATGCCATCTAGAAAACGTTACTCATGTCCCGGACAGGAAACAAAGCAAGTAGATCTCAAACAGATTTACATGTTGGAGCTGAGCTCCCACTGGTCTTTCCTCCCTTGTGACTACCGCCATCCTGGGTATTAAAATTTGGAGAGGATTGCCCTGAGGATCTGCGGGTCGTGCCTGCCCTCAGCTGGCTGTACCACATCCGGATCATGAAGAAAGGTATCAGACTTACGATTCATTTTGTTTTTGTGAATGAAGGAATCTAAAATTACAAGCATATTTATTTAATTAACTGGCCATGGATTTAAAGCATTTAAACGTCTCTGTTATATATTTTTGCTGCTGTCTTTCATTGAAAATTCCCCTATGCAGTGTGTCAGGGTTTTATGGCACCAATAATTTATTTCCTATAAACTATAAGAAAAATAATAAATCAGTCCTCAAATTGTAAAGCAAAAACTAGGAATAACCAGCTACGGAGGAAAATGTCAGGAATCTAAAGTAAATTTCACTTTTCATCCTCGCCTAAACATTGAATTCCAAACAGTTTTCACTTAGCAGCACATTTTAGAATTTCTAGAGAAAGATCTCGTTTGGAGGTGGTTCCAGCCCTCCTATTCTGAACAGCCAAGTACTGGGAAAGTCAAGGGTCAAGGGCAGTGAGACTTAGATGCCAATCCAGTTTTAACAAGTTACTTAAATTCTCGAGCTTAAATTTCCTTTTTATGCTAAAGTCAGGGCATAACAATGCCTGTCTCACGTAACACTTCTAGCACAGTTCCAAACTAACAAGTAAGCACACGCTTTAAAACAAGCATCCAAAATGTAAACTTTGAGGGGGAGGGAGCGTGCTTACTTTGCTAAAAATAATTCATGGCCGCATAAATATTCAAAACGTACGTGGCATACAGGTGCAACATCAGAACGCTCTCAAGAACCTCTTATCCACCTGGGCCCTGCTCTCTGGAGCTTCCACAAAAAGGGGCCCGAGAAGAGCACCCAGTTACCCGGCCCAGAGATCGTTAAGAGCAAAGCGACAGACCAACAGACACACCTTCTTTTAGGACAATCTATCGCGCGAAGGGCAGACCCGCCGCAGGGGCTTGAGCCCCCCCCACCGTCCGCGTTTGGAGGAGCCCCAAAGGTCCCGCCACTGTTGGGGTTCCCGCAGCACCCACCCGCCACGCAGCCTCTGGCCGCGGCCTGCTCGCACTAATGGGCCGGTGCAGCCCCACAGCTCAGGCTCCCCGCCCCTTGCGCGTTTCGGGCGATGAAGGATACTCTATTTCTTACCGCTACCGACCGCCCGCGCCCCAGCCGGACTAGGAGTAGGGCTCCGAAGGGGGGCCGGAGAGGGTAACGGGAACCTGGCACCGGTGGTCTCCTTCCCGTGGTAGCGCGACATTCTCCTCCGACCCCACGGGATGCAGCGGCAGTGTTGCCATGACGACCACGCGCTTGCGCCCTAGCCCCGGCGTGCTTTGCGGTGCGGGGTGGGGGCGGGGCTCAGACCGCGGGACGCTGAGCCGCGCACGCGTCCAGCTGGCTGGGATCCCCTGCCATTAGGCACTTGAGCCGTGAGGCCTGACTAGGCAGGCAGTGACTCCCCATGCTATGGAGGCTCCTTGGTCACCAGGACTCCGTCCAGATCACCCTCTCTACCCCTAGGGGTTAAAAACACCGATGATGGGCTTCCGGAAACTTTGCAGGGAGACGTTTTCCAGATTTAGGGGACACTTCTGTTGGGCTGAGCCGGGACTACAAAGATGATTATGACACAGCCCCCTCCACAAAGTGTGCACATACCTGCTGAGGCCAGGACGGGCAGGACAGGACGCGGAGCTAAAGGAGCTACATAAAGGGACATGCGGATTAGTCTTGTGGAGTGTTGGGGAGCATCAGGGAGGGCTTCGTGGAGAGGGTGACATCCTGACTGGTGGAGCGAATCTGCCAGAGGAGGAACTGCCTGGTGCGTGCTTGAGATGTGCTGGGGACGTGCAGCTACTTGGGGCCGCCCAGATGAGTACGGAGAGTGGGGGGACAGGCAGGGCCAGATCCCCAGGCAGCCCTGTGCACAGCTGTTGCAGAGCAGGGCGCTGGGAGCCCGCAGATCTGGAACAACTGTTGGAGAATGGATTTGACGGGACTTAAGAGTGATGAGGTCTGAAGCCGCTGCAGTAGCCCAGGAGAAATAATAAGGTCAAGAGTGATGAGGTCTGAAGCCGCTGCAGTAGCCCAGGAGAAATAATAAGGCCTCAGCTAAGACGGGACGTGGGGGAATGAGAAGAAAGGGACAAAACCCAAAGATAAGTACAGGGTAACATGATCAGGATGTTGGTACTTGGGCATGCGAGGGGGAAGGAGAGGACTTCTGTTTGGGATTGCTATGGACCCAAGAGAAGGAAATTCAGGGCCCTGCAAAGCACTCTGGAGCCAGAGACCCTCCAAGTGAAACCAGGCTGTGTATGAACACAGTTCAAAGGTGGAAAAAAAAGGTCTGAATTCTCTCTCCCCCGTGCTAGCCCACGAGGCAAGCCCAGGCCAGCACTCCACTGCCAAGAAATTGTCATGCTGGGCAAGGCAGAGGGGTCTCTTAAAACCCTGTGTCGTCCACAGATATTAAACATCACTTGGAATATCATTTCTTCAGGTTAAACATGATGATGATAGAAAGCACAATTATGTGCTCATTTACCCCATGTACTACCAGCAAAAGTGAGAGGTGGCTTGAAATACTAAAGTGTGGGTGCAGGTTCAGCTCAGCATCTGCCCTTCCCCATGCCTCTCTTGAAGTGTTTTGAGTTAAGAAGATAGGGAAAAGTAAAGAGAAGTTGAGGACTAATTAACTGCTGCTCCGGGGGAGAGAGGGACAGTCTTCCGAGGGAGCAAGAAGTGCAGAATCAGACATTTGTTTTAGAGAGGGACTAATAAGCAGGGCTAGAACAGAATAAACAGAGAAGTGCTGCTTTAATCAGGCAAACAGCACTACTCTCCCTAGCGGCTGGAGCCAAACAGAAACAGTGTTTACACAAAAACACAGCCTGCAGTATCAAAATGCTTATTACACAGATGGTCAAAAAGATACTGACCACATGCACAACTCATCAACATCAGTACATTTCATGTTACCCCCAACGATTTCCTGGTGGAAGAGGGATGTAGCTGGGGGGAAACCCTCCCCTTCAGAATCACTGAAGGATAGGGGAGGTCAGGGAGAGAGATGTTGCTCAGCTGAGTTTAAGGAAACTTAAGTGGATTCATTGGGTGCTTTTTGTGTCAAGAACCCAGAGTAAAGGTCTAACTCGAATCTGAGTTTTCTAGAAGTCAGAATCAAAGAGAATACGAGGGTATATAGTCCCCTTGCTTCAATAAAAGGCAGTATTTATGTTTCTCTGGCACCCTATAGTAGGAAAGTTTACTAGGTGTATCTTTATATAAGCAACTTAATAGACATATCTTTGACTATAGTTTTGTAGAAGATCCAGAAATATTTTTCAAATTATTGTTTCTTTTATTGTAACTCTATTTAGAAAGCCAATGGCATGGTGTTTAATTATGATAATAGTTTCTAGGTAAGTTGTTTCCTGAAAATATGGAGGTAGAACTCTCAGAATCTACGGAAATATTTAACACCCATTTTTCACAACTATTATGTGGCTTAACTGAGGTGCTAGCAAGTGCTGGCACGGAATAAAGTCCTGGCTGATACTCTGACAAGGATCTGAAGTGCTGACTTCTACTGTTGTTCATACATGAATATTTAGGTACTGAGGACGCAGATGGAAAAATGAGTGCTTTGTTATTTTAAAAATTATTTTGGCCCATGGATAAAAGAGTGAGTTTCATTAAGAGTTTATATTCTAATGTTCTGCTATGAGAAAGTATGTCAGTGATGAACAGTGAAATAGTGCCCCAAACTCTCCTGCTCGTTATACAAGTAACATTTTGAAAAACCAAATTCTAAAAACAGAAGAAAAAGGAAAAAAAAAGGCTTTGTCAGTGAGTTACTAGATCTATAGTTTGATGGGAGGGGTAAGGAACTGCGGGTGAAACATTTTTAAATACAGGTAAGAGGCAGCTATTGAGTCTGAAGGAAACAAGCCCTGAGAAGCTGTTTCAGATCAATAATGTGACCCCACTCCAGGTGGAAGCACACCTTCAAGTTGCCTGTTTATACAGTGCTTTCCATTGATGTCTGGAGTTTATATGGAACTTCAGTTCAGTATTAATTGAAAGGAGGCAACATTTTTTCAAGGGGTTTTATAGTTTCCAAGACATTTTTTATTAAAGCAAAGGGTAGTATTACCGTTACATGATTTTCCAGTCCTAGGCCAATTAGAGCTATGTTTAGCTTGTCTGTATTAGAGGAAAAAGAGCTCCCAGGTGAAGTTTTAAGCAAAATCTTGAAATAATTTTAACTAAAAATGTAATCAGAGAGAGTCACACACCGTATTAACCTCAGGACCCCAATTGTGTCTATCCAGTTGTGTGGAAATGAAAGTATCAACACTTGATGTAAATTTGAGAGGGTTGATCATTTTCCTTAACGGTTTTCTCGGGCATTAAAGTTACATAAAGAAGGGTTAATTAGCTCTAGCTTGTGGGGCTCAGTTGGTTAGAGCATTGTCCTACACACCAAAAGTTGGGGGTTGAATTCCCAGTCAGGGTACATGCCTAGATTGTGGGTTTGATTCTCTAGTTGGGGTGTATATGGGAGGCAACAAATTGGTGTTTCTCTCCGTCTCTCCATTCCTCTCTCTCTAAAAAATCAATAGGCATATTTTTCAAGGGCTAATTATTAAATTGTCCAAACCCTGCTCCTTAAAATGATGATGTAACAAGTTATTCCACTTAGAAACACCACAGTAATATTGGACTATAATGAGTTAATTTGACCAGTTTCAGGTAGCAATTTGTAGGGAAAAAAATAGCCAATAAAGAATCAATCTTCCCCATTCTTACTTACTGTGACTGAATTACTGGCAAAGCCATTGCAAATCCTGGCTTTACAACCTCTTATTTATGTGTTTATTTATTTCCAATATTATTTTGTATTAGTTTCAGGTGTACAGCATAGTGATTAGACAATCATATACTTCACAAAGTGTTCCCTGCAAACTCCTTTTATTATGTCCACTGATGATATACAATATATATAGCTTTCAGAGGGCCACCAAATTGGTTCCAGACAAAGGGGATATCTGATTAAGGTGAGATAATATAAATGCACATACATTCTGCCATTCTAGTCAGGTTTCATCATGGAGCGAGATGAATTTTAGGAGAAAGAAGTTCTTTTATGTGTCTGGAAGCCCAGACATATTGTGTTAACCCTAATCAGGTTGGCTAGTCCCCACGAATTCCCCCCAGATAACTGTTGGAAGGCTGAGAAAGAAAAATCAAGCCTGAAACTTCACACCCAAGAAGAACTATTCTAATAAAAACCAGGCTTCCTGTGAACACATGATGCTAAAAACCTGTTTGAGGTTAAGCAACATTCTCTGCTTCTGCTCCCACTTCCTACTACGATCTGAGAAGGGTCCTTTTATTCACTCAATCTCTAAAACAGGAATCATAGTAGTGCCTCCTTCGTAGGTTGCAGTGAGGATTAAATCAGTTAATTTAAGTAAAGCCTGGAGCACACGAGCATCCTGGTGTTACCGGACTAAAGGAGTCCGTTGGCCTGCTCACGTCAAAGCCCAAAAAAACACAAACAGAAGTTTGCAGCCAAGAAAGTATGGGTTTGTTATCTGAGGAAATGATGCCAAACCTGGAGTTACATGTGAGCTAATGTTCAAAGACCTAGTTCCCTGGTGGCTTTGGGGGGATGGATTGTGTAGGGGAAAAGTCCTTAACCACGGTGGCTAACAAAGTTGGGGTTGTGGGCTCTACTGATCGGTTGGGGCAGGGTAGGAAGTAGATGGTCAGTGCATCTGGTCCTGATGTCAGCCAAGCCAGCGTTCTGAGTTCATGAGGTTGTGGTCCCTAGAGCCATCCTGCCTTCATGGGCTGAGTCTGAAACACAGCTGAAGTCAAGATGTTACCTTTAGATTGACTGAAACTCTGTGTGGTCAGCAGACCTGAGGCTTCTTAAGACAGTTTGATGCTGACCAGAATCTGATGTCCTAAGGGCTTCATGACTAAGGAAGGGAGTGGACAGACAGAAAAGAGAAAGCGTTATGTTAATGAAATTGAGTCTCTATGTGTTACATCGGGTGTTCTTTATTTTTATTTATGTTTTCACCTAAGTCTGAATACTATGGATTATCTAGGAGCCTTCAGCGTTTCAGTAGTTTGTATTGAGGATCCTGGACATGTTATCTTACAGGACTGAACAGTATTAATCTGTCCGATGACCAAATGATAAAAAGGCTGGAGACAGCTATTTTTAGTATATTTATCAATGGTAAATCCTTTTCTTTATTTAAACAACAGAAAGAGACACCACCCCAGAGCTCCTTTTGAGGGTAGGTATATAGTAACAAGGATCTGAGCCGCATACTCCTACACTGTATGCTGCAGTAATATTAAGTGAGGGGCTGGAAACACAGCCCTCCATCTAGGGACTGGGCCTCTGTGCTAGAGGAGAAAAGGCCCCCACCCCACTCTACCCCACCCACCTGCCCCCCAACCCCCTCCTATGAGGTGAGTCAAAGTTGCTACACAATTAACCTGGCCACCATGTGTGTCTTCTCTGCCTTCTCCCTTAGGCTGTGTGTGTGTGTGTGTGTGTGTGTGTGTATTAATGATGAAGGACCTAGTCTTCCATAATACAGGATTAACATCTTAGACTTATAGGACTTATAAATCTAGTAGTGTAAGTCTGCTAATTTAGTTCTTATTATTTAAGATTATCTTTTGCAGTCTTCCATCTTTTGCATTTTAGAATCAGCTTGTTAACTTCTACCAAAAAGGAAAGAAAAAAGCTTGCAGAGATTTTGACTGGGATCGTATTGAAACAACAGAGCAATTTAGACAGTGTTGGCATCTTAACATTATTGAGTGTTCTAATCTATGGATATGATTTATCTTTCCATTTAATTTTTTTCTAGGTTGCAGATTTAGTTCATTTCATTTCACCGCAATTTCAAGTGTATTGCTTAAGGATCTAAGCCCCTCCCCCCAGTCAGGCTTGAGGATGTAAGACCATGAGCGGACAGGATCTCTCTCTGCCCCTTAGTCCAGCCTGCAAGCTCCCCTAAAGCCACTGAGTTGCCCCAGTCCAACGGGGGAGAACTGGCCCGTGGGAAGAACTGACTCGGCACTTGAGGCTCCTCCAGGTTCTAATCCACCATGGCTGTTAAAAGATCGGCTGGCTTCTCCTTGTCCCTCAAGGTCCTTTGCCTCTGCCTATGGAAGTCTTGCTTCTCTACCTGCCAGTCACCAAACTTGAAAATGCCTCCAGACATAAAAGTGCCTACAGGTCTCTACTTATTTAGGAAGGACTAGTCCATTTCACAAATTTAATTATTTTGACCTTCTTTGCATCTACAATTCTCTGGTGGTTTTAAGAAAAAAGTACTATATATTAAACGGTAATTTTTTCCTAGTGTTTTCTCAGTGTTTGTGGTAAGACCAATGATCTTTTGCAAATTTGTACTTCCTACCTGGAACTAGAACCAAGATAGACATTTTTAAACATGGAAATTAGATACTCTTTTTTTTCCATATTAGCCAATCTGTTAGGAGAAAAGGGAGTCTACACTTTAATTCTTCTCCTAACACAGAACACAAAAGCCTACGTTTTATGCTGTGTAATAATGTCAAGCCCTGAATTTAATCAACTACATTTTCATTTTGTCTCTCTTAAGGATACCAAGTCTGGTGGCAGGTAAACTCTGATTTTTTTCTTTTCATACTATTTCAGATTTTGAATATTTGAATTTTTCATCCAAATAATGTCAAATAACATTCTGAAATCCATAGAACAGCCCTCTACACTACATCAGAACTATGACCCACAGCAAATCTCCGATAGAACATTTTTTGTGGACGCTTCTAATCAGAACCTGACTACCATTCCATCAGAGATTTTAGACTTAAAAGAGTTAGAAGAAGTGCATCTGGAAAATAACCAGATTGAAGAAATCCCTCAGGAAATTCAGAATTTAAAGAATGTCAAAATCCTCTACCTGAACAAGAACAGGCTGAGCAAGCTGTGCCTGCAGTTGGCAAAGCTGGACAGCCTGGAGGGCCTGGACCTGAGTGACAACCCCCTGCTCCCCTCTTCCCTTCTGGTCCTCAGCAGCCTCCGCCAGCTGCGCCAGCTCCGCCTCTACCGCACCTGCCTGCGGGAGATCCCCGTGGAACTCTGCAAACACCTTCACCACCTGGAGCTGCTCGGACTGTCGGGAAACCAGCTGAGATCGCTGCCCATGGAAATCGTGAACCAGACCAAACTGAAGGAGATCTACCTGAAGCAAAACCAGCTGGAAACTTTCCCGCAGGAGCTCTGTGTCCTCTCCAACCTGGAGATCATTGACCTGGATGAGAACAAACTGACGGTCATTCCAGAAGAGTTCGGGAACCTGACCAGGCTGCGGAAGCTCTACGTGGCTTACAATGGCCTGAACAGTCTGCCCGAGGCTCTGTGCCAGTGCCACAGACTGTCGGTGCTGGACTTATCTCACAACCGGCTCCACTCCATCCCGCACAGCCTGGAGGGGCTCTCGGAGGTGACGGAGCTGGGGCTGAGCGGGAACCCGCTGGAGAAGGTGCCGCGCCTCATCTGCAGGTGGACCTCGCTGCACCTGCTCTACCTGAACAACACGGGCCTGCGGGCGCTGCGGCGCTCCTTCTGGCGGCTGGTCAACTTGAACTTCCTGGATCTCAGTCACAATCATCTGGAAAGCTGTCCGTCGAAGATGTGCGTCCTGAAGAACCTGGAGGTCCTGGCGCTGGATGATAATAAGATACGGCAGGTACTGACTCCCTTCCTGGGGTCACTATACTCTCCTTGAGGGCCCTTCCTGCCCAAAGTTGGAGTGATTCTCCGTCTAGACAAATTCTAACTGACTTTATGTCCCAAAACCCGGCGTTAGCAAATATGTCCAACAAGGTGATCATTTATACTACTTCCCCCAAATAACAATATCAATTATAAATAGTAGCTAACGTTTATAATATGTCTGACAGTCACTGGGCAACGTGCTTTATGTGGATTATCTCATTCAATCTTCACAAGGATTTTTGACATGGGCAATAGCACCTTCAATGGTATATGAGGAAGATGAGGCATAGGGAGCTTAAGTAACTCGTCAAGGCCCCACACCTATAATGATAAAGGCAGGATTCCCACCCAGAGCATCTGGGCTCCAGGGCTGAAATTCTTAACAAAGACCACTTCCTAAATGGATTTCCTTAAAAATCTTATTAACAGGGTTTCTAGCATATACAACCTTAGACCTTAATGGTCCATTAATGTGAAACTGCAAGCACAGCATTAGCCCTAGGGAAATTTGCTCCCATATGTGCAGGGTGTTGTATTCGGAAATGTTCATCAGCATTGTCGACAACCTTGAAGTAAGGGGAGACCATCTAAATGTCAGTAGAGGAATGAACAAGGACATGTGGTATATGTATTCATAAAATGCAACACTATACAATAACTTAAGTAACCTGGAGCTATAGTTGCCAATGTGGATAAATCTCAAAATTGTAATGTTGATTAAAAAGTAAAACACCAAGTTGCAGAATCCTATGATGCTGCTTATAAATCTTTAATCACACAAAAATACACATACACATGTGACCAAACACAGGTCCGGCTGCCTGCCACAACGAAAGCCAAACTCGTGAGGCATGCTGGTGAGAAGGAACGTGGTTTGTTCAGATGCCTGCAATCTGAGAGGATGGGGAACCCTGGTCTCAAAGTCCATCTTAACATCTCAGAGCAGGTGGAGGTTTTTATAAGGAGGGAGAGGGAAAGCAGAATAAAGAGATGGAGGGAGGGGGTTGAAAAGTTCTGTGCGTGCAGACCAGCACAGTCCATTCTGATAAGGACATAGAAACAGGTCAAGCAATGGTCTGGTGTGCGTCATCCTGGTGCTACATTTCGAGGTCAGCAAATCTCCTGGAGCTAGAATGCCTGAAGGTCGAAGTCTTTATCTTTTGAAGTTAGTTCCTAGGATTCTTTTACAAACATGCTGTTTATCTATAAGCTACATATTAGTCAGAGTCAGCATTTCCAGAAGCAATGTCAGAAGAATGGTGGGGTGGGTTACAATTTCCCACTGTTACACTGAGATATACTAGGTCTGTCCAGAAAGTATCCAGCCATGCAATATGAAAAATAGAGACATTTATTGAGGAAGATACAGGATACAAGAAACATTGTACATAGAACAGTAATACCCCAGTCCCCTTCAAAGTAGGCACCTTGGGACCACAGTTCTCCTAATTGCCATTTACTGCCCCATCATATCTTCCCGAATCTCATCAATGGTCTGAAACCTCTTCCCTTTCAAAAGTGACTTTAGTTCTGGGAAAAGTCAAAAGTTGCAGGGCACCAAATCTGGGCTATAGGAGGGCTGAGTCACCTGGGGGATTTGATGTTTCACAAAAAAACTCTTCAGGAGACGTGATACATGAGCAGGTATGTTGTCATGATAAAGCTGTCAACCACCAGTTGCCCGTAACTGCAGCCTTCTGCATCATCTGAAGAGTTTCCACAGAGGAACAGTCAAGCTTAACACAAAACCTGATGCACTACACACTCAATCATTTTGAATGCGACAGCCACACAGTACACTTGCTCACTCAATGGCTTCTACAGCCCCCACTGACTAGTACAGTGAAGTCGGCATTGTTCATGCATGTGCACATTCCAGTCCACTGTCCTTGGCTGCCAGGTTACATCGATGTCACGCAAACCATTCTCATTATATTAACAATGGCTGGACTTTTTCCAGACAGACCTTGTATAGCTAGGCTTTTTTTTCCCTACAAGAAAATCAGCATTTCTAACGTAAGCAATGGGTGAGTGTATCACACATTTTAAAAATGACGCTTTTCCATGTGGTTCCAGAGGGCCAGAAAGACCTATAGTTGGACATAATAGTGACACTGATTTTGGCTTGAAAAAAGAAGAAAATCTGATGATTAGAGGTTTTCATCCAAGATAATGAGCTTTTCATTCCAGGAGATGATGTTTAACTGTGGGCTGGATGGTTAGCTATGAAATTTATTCAACCACCATATTAGAAGGTTAGAATAGAGGGCCTTCCAACCCTGAAAGTCTGGTAGTCTGGGAGATGCCTACCTAAAACCCACACAGGGCACACAAGCCTTGGTATTTCCTGGAGGGAAGAAAAAGGGTAAGGTATAATAGTCTTTATTGTTTGCGTCTGAGAGTTCAACTGAAGTTTCAAAGTTACTGAGTTACAGCCGTAAAAAAAGAATGACATCTTACTGCATGTGACAGCATGGATGGACCTAGAAGGTATCATGCTAAGTGAAATTAAGTCCTGCAGAGAAAGACAAATACCATATTATTTCATTTATATGTGGAATCTAAAGGGCAAAATACACGAACAAACAAAATTTAAATAGACTCACAGATACAGAGATCAGACTGGTGATTGCCAGAGGGGAGTGAGGTTAGGGAACTGTGTTAAAAGGGTGAAGGGATTACAAAGCACAAATTGGTAGTTATAGAATAGTCATGGGGACGTAAAGTACAGACTAGCAAATATATTCAATAATACTGTAATATGTGCAGTGACAGGTGGTTACTTGAAATATGGGGGAGACCACTCTGTAAGGTAGATGACTGTCTGACCACTGGGCTGTACACCTGAAACTAATACATAACAATATTGAGTGTAAAAACTACATAAGTGTAGTTGCAGCTACAGGGCTGTTGAATGCCCCCATGCAATTCTGCACCCTTGGACTTGTGCAATGCACAGCCTATACATGGCAGCCCTGTTTGGACACTATTTCCTGATAAAAAGATCATAGAGCTTGTAAAAAATGCTGAGTTAAAACCTTTTAGTGTGAGAGATCATGTCACTACCTTTGTCAATTCTAATAGCTTAATTAATCAGACTATTATAGTTGCAATATTACACTAATAACTTCAGTCCTTTTTTTTCAGTAATGTCAAGCAATTGCTATAGTACAGTTCAAAAATTTGCAATAAAGGTGAAAAATTGCCCCAATTTAAAGAAGTGCATGAAAGCGAAGAGCAGAGAAGCTCAGGGAAAAAGTAGAACTGCAGACTTCAGACCTACAAGTATAAATACTATCTATGCAGACACATGTGCCAACTTGTCATATGTAGGAATTGCTAAATTGCTTTATTTTTTGTTTAAAAAATCTGCCTCAAAACTAAAAGCCCAGTTTATTTTCTGACTGTTAAAAATAATCTTGACCTGAAACTTATCTTCTCTGAATATTTCTAGTTGCCTTCAGACTTCGGCTCACTTTCAAAATTGAAGACGCTTGGGTTAACTGGGAATCAGTTCCTTTCATTTCCAGAAGAAATCTTTTCTTTAGTGTCTTTAGAGAAATTATACATTGGGCAAGATCAGGGAGCCAAGCTCACCTATGTGTCAGATCACATTGGGAAACTACAGGTAAGCATCCCCAAAGCAACAGTTAAAGAACCATATGCCTACTGATTCCTGAAGTTGGCTGATATTGAGAAAATATGATGATGTCCCCACAGGCTGTGTTTGGAATCCACCATAGTAGATTTCCAGCTCCAAACAGGCAGTCATTATTATACTTTGAGGCTTCCATTGTCTTCCTGAACAACCCCCAGATTTATGCCCTAAGAACATTTTGTTGTGGTTGCTCCTGGGTATATTATGCCATATTTCCACTGTGTGGTTTGTCATGTTTTATTTGCATAAATTGAATGATACTGCTTTTCACTGAGTTTCCCCTTTTTTATAAGTTGTCCCTGAAAGCGGTACTATTTTGAAGTTAAAGTATCATACAGGCGATGTGACTGGGAGCCTGCATTTTGGATGGGGCAATAAGACCTCCCACCCTGCATGGTGAAGGCCAATCATGGTCTGTTTCACTGTTGCACCAGACTCGCTGTAATTGGGTCCACTGCACAGTGACAAATCCTAGCAAAGCAACCAGATAACTTCATTCAAAGTAGCCATACCAGTTTGTCTTTATCTATATGCATACTTTAAAGAATTGTTATTTTTCTCAAGCTCCTGGTACCATATTCTTAATAATGATATAGTAGATGTGGGCCGCACATTATCCCCGGTCATCGAACTGAGCAATGGTATGCACGACATGAGTACCTCCCACCTGTGACACAGGGGCCCTATTCCTAATTCTCCGTTCCTCTGCTCTGTTCCTAGAACTCCTTTCATCAGCTTGCTCCTTGTGCATGTCATGCCACACTCTGCAAAGTCTTAGGGTGAAATATAAACAAATTTTTGCCCAGTAAATTTGAAAGCAGTTAACTTATTATCGGTATATTTGGCTACTTCCACTTGGGCAATGTTGCATTGATAGTTGAGCAAATTACACTTCTGAGGCTAATTATCGTCTGAGATAATTAGCTACTGAAAGGGAGCAAATGATGTGTGTAGTTAAATAATCCAAATTATTTTTCCATTAAGTTCTCGTGAAACAAGAAACACTAGATTCCCATGTTCCTTTCCCCTGCATAAATGGGAACCACATCTAATGGCTTAACTCAAAAATAAATTTATTTTTTGATGATGGTTCTTTAAATGTTTTTTTCCCCTTTATTGTAGTGCATAATAACCCTCATTGAAAGAGCGTGAGAACTCACAGGTGGTTCTAGTTGTGATGTTGTTTTTCAGTGCAAGGATCATGATAGTATACATTGTCACATTATTTCAGAATCTCAAAGAGCTGTATATTGAGAACAACTATCTGGAATACCTGCCGGGAGCCTTGGGGTTCATGCCTAACCTGGAAATTCTCGATTGCCGCCACAATCTGCTTAAGCAACTTCCAGATGCCATCTGCCAAGCACAAGGTGAAGAATCTTAGTAGGTCCACAGCCTAGCAGAGTTTGAGGCCAGCATTTCCCACGATGAAGGCTTCTTTGCTTTAGAGTTTAGAGAGGTTGGACGTTCTTGCAGGGCTCACCTGTGATGTGGGGAAGGTCAGGTGCCTGACTAGTAGAGCTAAGAGCCTCACAAAGGCAGATTATTTATTGGGAATTGAAAATAAAAGTAAATAGCAACTACTAAGAAAACTAGCATTCACCCATGCAGTCATTATATCACTGACAACAATTTACTGAGCATCTACCCCATGTCAGAATTGGGGGTTGTGGTGCTACAGTAAATTCACATGAGGTCACTCAGTCAGTTGAAGAAAAGGGAAAATATTGAATCTGAGTGGTGATATCAGCAAGGGGCGGGAGCTTTTGGAGCTACATGATTGACATGAAAAGTCATACATGATTCACATTTAAACACTCAAACGTTTTCCACTGGGCTAACCCATGATTTGTACATCCATTAATCCATTAATTTATTTAATAAGCTTTTGCCGAGCTCCTACTGGGGCCAGATTTTTTTTTGAAAATTTCTCTGTAGTGTGCTGAATTTTCAGACTTATAGATGTGTTTTCAAACTATGACTATTCTTCTTTAACGAAAGGAGGGTGAAGAAATATGAGTGGAAGCTGTTACCTACCCACAAGATATTGAAAGATTAGGAGCTAGGGGTGGGTATGCAGTACTCCTTCGTGATGGTCTTGACCATACATTTTTATCCTGTCCTTGGTCCCTGGAGGAATGAAATATTCTCAAAATTTGTCAGTGTTTACTATGTTCCTGTCTCTCACTCTTGATTACACTAGCTCCAACAACTTGGACTTGTTTTAAAGAAGAGAACTTGGGTTTGCCTCATGGGATCTGATGTCTTCTGTGAGGTGGCACAATAGGAAACAAACATTTCTAAGTGACTGGACTAAACAATTCACATTTTAATCTTGCCTCTTTTTTAAGATAAATCCATCATTTAAACAAATTGTTTCAGCTTTGAAAGAATTTCTGCTTGAGGACAACTTGCTCACCCAACTTCCGGAGGATTTAGATTGTCTAGTGAATCTAAAGGCTTTGACCCTGACGGGCAATCCCATGGAAGAACCCCCCATAGAAGTATGCACCGAAGGCAAAGAGGCTATATTCGCATACCTTAAGGAGAAAAGAGATATGAAAATACAAGCAACAAAGGTAAAATCAGCAAAACTTCTGGATAATATATTTGTAGTTGCTTTGGAGAGGGGTTCATGTCACGCACATTACAGATTATCCAATAAGGCTGCTCTTGGCACATCTATACCTCATCCTTGAGGGCAGAGACTCATTTCCTTACCCAGGGCTAAGCAAGAGAAGTTTGAACATCATCCTAGCACTTTCGTCTTTTGTGATCCGTATCTCCTTGTCAGATAAGAAGCCAACAATCAGGCAAAAGAACCAAAATTTGAAATCCTAAAATGACCTAAAATCCTTAGGCCTTTTTCACTGGAGTGAAAAGCTGGTATTAACAAAATCTGTCAGATACGTCTGAAAAATCAGAAATGAGAGCATCCTGGAGCAGAGGTCTTGAGACCAGAGTCCGGCTCTGCCACTAACTAGGATCAAAGAGCTAAGAGCCCTGTCACTCTCCCTCTTGCCCACCAAGCTCTGGAGACAGAGGGTACCTCAGACAGACCACGACTGTGTCCACTTCAGTCAACATTCAGTATTCTCTATTCAGCTGACCCAAACCCTCTTCTTCTCACACCCCCACTTCCACACCTGCTCCTTTAAAACATACCTTCCACTCAGCAGTCAGACTGATGCTGTCACAGCACAGGTGGGTCAGCCTTCCTCTACTGAGGTTGACCATTTTCCATTTTCCCTGAAATTAAACTCAGGTAATATAACCTACCAAAAACACATGATTTCAATAAATCAAAGTAATGCCTGAGCTACAACATGAAGGAAAAAGAAAAGTAATTTATATGAAAATATTTAATATATACTCAGGAATGACTATACTGCAAGAATTAAAATAACACTTTTTGGATACTTCCTAAAAGCACTTTTGAAAAACCATTTACCTTCTTGCACATTTTAAAATTGGCATTTAAATTTTTTTGCCACTGAAATTAAATTATTGCAAAAGATATACTTTCCAGTGAGTTTTAAATATTGATATTTTCAGAGTTCTTAAATCAATATTTTAAGTGTATCCAATGGAATATAAATATCATTTTGATTTCATATGTCAGCAACATCAATTTACAAAATACTTGAACAAGCTCTTAATTTACAGGCAGAAATTTTGTCATACTCTTT
>VMDR010009086.1:0-34480 GCA_007922815.1 Macrotus californicus
ATTTTCTGTCAGTTCTGGTTGTTTTTTGTTTTAAAATTTGTTGTTGTCCTTCTTTTGGTTGTACGAGGAGGCACAGTGTGTCTACCTATGCCTCCATCTTGGCCCCACATCTCTAATATTACTAATATTTTTAATCTCTAAGTTTAAATTCTGAATCTATCCACGAGTTCGAAAAAACAATCCAAATTTTTCTGCGAGAAAAATAAAACTGATACTGATAATCAAATATACAATTTAATGCCACTCGTCAAATCAGATTAAACCACTTCAGACCTGGGGACACCTTTAGGTGGGCATTCTCTGGGTAGCCTCAGGAAGATGAGACACATGTTGTCAAGAGTGTGGAGAAGAGAAAACCCCTGCTCACTGTTGGCTGGAATACCAATTGCTGCTCCTAAAAATTAAAAATTAGAACGACCGTATGACCCAGCAATTTCTCTTCTGGGTACACACTGAAAAGAAATGGAACGTGCTCCGATTCCTAAGAGCGGAGACATGGAAACAACCTAGGCAGGTGTCCGTCACCAGATGACTGGATCGAGAAGCTGTGACACACACACACAGGAACGTTACAGTCGTGAGAAAGAAGGAACTCCTGCCATTTGCAACAACACGAATGGGCTCTGAGGACACCGCTCAGTGAGATGTCAGAGAGAAAAAGACAAATGCTCTACGATGTCACTTATATATGGAATCTAAAAAGCCGACCTGGTGAACACAGAGAGAAGAGAAGTTGCTACCGATGGTGGGTAGGGGACTTAGGGAGATGTTACTCCGGGGCACCAAGTAGGACCTCGTAGATAAGTCAGTCCTGGAGGTGTAACGCACAGTGATCACAGTCAACAATACTGTATTGTCAACTTCAAAGCAGCTAAGACAAGAGCTTAACTGTTGTCACCACAAGAAAGAAATGACACTTACGTGACGTGACAGAGCTAATGGTACGGACATCATCACACTGCAATACGGAAGTGTGTTCCATCAACACACTGCACAGGTAAACTCACAAGTAAATAGGTAAACAATGTTCTATGAAACCCAATCTCAACAAAAGTAAGTAAAACGACTAAATGTGCATTCTCTGAGCAACATATTGTCTCAAAATATTTTTTTTTAGATGTTTACAAAATGTACTTACCTTGCATACTAGAAAGGAAACAGAGCGGTAAGAGCCTTCGGGACCTCGCAGTCTCCCGGGAATCAGGGTGCAGGACCACCCCGACAGGGACGTGAGCCTTTGCTCTCCTCACTGGTAAACCCGCACACACGAGGCAAACACAGCACTCCGGCAAAACTTCTTGCCCCCAAAACGCTCCCAACACTGCCTGAAACTGTTTACTGTATCATACAGCTGTGCACTGGTAAGAATTTATCCTTAAAACACAAAAACCCCTGGGTGGATGATTCACACCTAAACACATCATCTCCAAGTGCGTATGGCCAACAGCCTTCATCGGTACCGGGGAAATGCCACCCAGCGAGGCTCAAGAATGCAGTGGGCAACAGCGACAGACGTTCGGACGCACAATTCGAGTGCGAGCGCCATCCGGGCACAGAGTCTCAGAGACCGCACACCTAACTCACACTTTCTGTGGACAGCAAAAATGCTCAAATTGTTTGGAAAAAAAATGGGGAGGATCATTTCCAGTAAAGAAAAACATAACCACTAGAATTAGCTTAATTGAACCTAATTATTTCATGTAGACATACATATTCAGACTGCGAGCCATGATTTCTCTTATTGTCGCCTACTGTAACGTGAAAACTTCCACGTTTCTAGAACTAAAAGTACAACTGCTAGTAATGCCAGGCAAAGGAAGGCAGTGACAGAAGGGTTTTGCTTTGCTTTGTAACAATGCCCACACATCAGGGGACTACAAACTTAGAACAAACTATTTTTTTACGTTTCTTGATGAAAAGACGAAGAGTGTTTTGATGAGAAAAATAAAGAATAAATAAACGTATTTCAGCAACAAAGTCTTTGTCTACTTTATAAAGGAAAACTATTAGCTTTGCAAGTGAAATTGGCAGTCTATTAGGTCAATATATTGTCACACAGTATGCAAATTGATAACTCCTGGCAGAAGTTTCACAGAAAAAGAGACCCCAAGCTTTTGAATAAGAAAGAAATGGCAATTTACCAGAAAAACACACTCATACATATATATAATGAGCTATGCAGTAATAAATTAAAGCACAGATTTGGAAATTATGTTTGTATATTTGAAAGTAAATAAAAAGGCAACTTAGCAATTTAGCAATTGGTTATAAAAATGAAGCCATGCATGGAATACTTATTAACGCTCATTTAATAGTTTTCTAAGGGAGTAAGAACTGTGATTGGGGTAATCAATTGGAGTTACACTGACTTTTACCATTTTCCATACCTGGGCACCCAATACCACGTGTTTATAAGAAATTTCCATTAGTGGCTCGCTGACAAATGGGACAGAAACAGTATTCGGGGGCTGAAGTTTGAAGAAAAAAGAAATGGCAACATTTAGGTGGTAGGTGGTTTGCCAGAGATTATATAATGACGAAAAGCGGCCATGAGGAGTAAAATTGCGGCCCTGGAAGCAGCTGCATTAGTGAGGCAGGTGTGCAAAAATGATGGCAAGTAATGGCAATGGTAATGACAAAAGCGCCTTCTGCTTATCTGATGCCCTCCTTCTGAGGTGCTCAGGACTGCCAGGAGGAGTCTCTAACCGCCCCTCCCAGGTTTCGGAAGTTGCTGGTGGTATTTTTTGTTTTTACAAGTCTGAACTGTAAAATGGCTTATCAAAGAATCTTAACACAAGAAGGGACTCTGGGAGATTATCTAGCAAACCCATCATCTCTATAGCAGATGCATCCCTCCAGATGCCCCTCAGAGTTTTCTGGGAGAGAGCCTACAAATTCCCAGATCTCGGGATTCATACACTTCATACACCAAGGAACGTCTTCCAGAAGGACAACTAAAAATCAGGTTATCTCCATGATGGGATTTCAAGACAGCTTTTATTATTAAAAAAAAAAAAAAACGTACTACAATTTCCTTTCCTATACCTGGAAATTGCTATGGCACACACAAAGAAGGAAAACCCTCACATTACTGAGTCATCACAGCGTACACGAATATTATGGTTAGCTTTTAGACAGAAACTGTATCTAAGACAAATGGATTTTCCTGCTCTTGACCAACAGGTACTGACATACCCGATCTTCATTTGAATCAGCAAGGAACAGAAGGCAGATCCAAACTCTATTGTATCACCCTTGCCAAAGTTCACAATTTCCGTTAGTTTTAAGGTTTACACATTGGCGGTTATGCAAAACGAAGAAATACAGTCCAGGAGGGAAAGTTAAGGACAGTCTGCAACACAGAGAGATGGCTACAGGCATCAGGTACGAGCTGATGGCAGTAAAAGAAAAATATCTCTTACCTAAGCAAAGCATAACGGTGCTTGAAGCAGGACAGAAGGAAGAAGGATGCTATCCCCTTTCCCACGCAGGCGCAGGACACCCTGCCACTGCCTTCTGTCCCATTCTGTAATTACAGATAATGAAGTGTGCATGTGTGTATAAACATAAAACTGTTCTTTCTAGAAGTAATGGAGTAAAGCAGATGCTTAAGCATACCATAGGTACCAGGTAATATGGACAAAAAAAATACACAGACAGACGATTAATATTTCTGGAATGGAGAATGGCAGATCATTGTCAGTTTATAGTAAAAATGTACTGAAAAAAGCACAAAGAAAAAAAATACATGGCTATTTCAGTAAGAAAAGAGCAGCAATGTGAGCCTTTCCTCGTGCGTGTATTCTGTTTCCCTAGAGAGACTTGAGGATCCTTGAGAGCATGGACACAATTTTTAATACACATTACAAATTCATTCACAAAAGAAAAGATAAAAGGACTAAGGGTAAAAGACATTATAAAAAGGAAAAGGAGATCTTTGTTAAGCTATGGGGGAGGACAAATGGCTTAACAACTAAAAAAGCAACTCAATTTGAAAAGATACCCACATCCCTATGTTCACTGAAGCATTATTTACAATAGCCAAGACATGGAAGCAACCTCAGTATCCATCAGCAGAAGAACAGATAAAGATGGGGTGCATATACGCAATGGAATGTTACTCAGCCATAAAAAGAACAAGACCTTGCCATTTGTGACACCATGGATGGACCCAGAGGGTACTGTGCCGAGTGTAATAAGTCACATAACGACAAATATGATTTCACTTACATATGGAATTTAAAAAACAAACAAAACAAAATAATCTCATAGATACAGAAAACAAATTGATGGTCACCAGATGTGAGGGGGGTTGGGGAATGGGTGAACCCATGAAAGGGATTAAGAAATACAAATCATCAGTTATAAAAATTCTCACAGGGTTAAAAAGTATACCATAGTGAATTTAGTCAATAGTATTGTAATTATATATAACGTCTGTCCGGAAAAAGTCCAACCACTGTTAATATAACGAGAACTGTCTACGTAACTGCAATGTAACCTGGCAGCCAAGGAGAGTGGACTGGAATGCACATGCGTGAACAATGATGACTTCACTATACTAGTCAGTGGGGGTGGTAGATGCCATTGAGTGGGCATGTGTACTGTGTGCCTACTGCATTCGAAATGGCTGAGTAAGGAGAGCAATGAATCTGCATCAAACTATGTGTAAAGCTTGAACATTCCACTACAAGGAAACCATTGGATGATTCAGAAGGCTGTAGCTATGGGCAACTGGTGATTGGCTGCTTCATCACAACAACGTGCACACTCATGAATCATGTCTCATGTAGTGTTTTGGAGAAACATCAAATCAGCCAAGTGACTCAGCTCCCCTAGAGCCCAGATTTGGCACCCAGTGACTTCTGGCTTTTCCCAAAACTAGTCACCTTTGAACAGGAAGAGATTTCAGACTGTCTATGAGATTCAGGAAAATATGACAGGGCAGCTGATGGAGACTGGGAGAACTGTGTGAAGTCCCAAGGTACCTACTTTGAAGGGGACTGAGGCGTCACTGCCCTGTGTGCAATGTCTCTTGTGTCTTGTATCTTCTTCGATAAATGTCTCTATACTTTTTTCAGAGTATGTGGCTGGATACCTTCTGGGCAGGCCTGGTATGGTATACGATGTGTACCAGGCTTATCAGAGTGATCACTCCATAAGGTATTCAAACATCTAATCCCTATGTTGTACACCTGAAATAATATAATATTGTATGTTAATTGTAATTGTAAAATAAATTAATTTTTAAGGAAAAGAAAAATGATTTTACTCCAGCTGAACATTTTGGTAGAATGGAGGGTTTTCCCATGAAGGATGACCCATCCTTTCTGAAAAACTAGCAATAGGGAATTATAAGAATTTCCAATCTGGTAAGTGAAAGCAAGCACTAAATAAGAACATAAACATCTGGTATCAAACAGAACACTAAATAAGGATACATCCCGTTTTTGTCCCACAGGGCAAAAGGGACTGAGTCTGGATTCGAATGGTCTAGACTGGACTCCTGGGTCCACTGCTCAGTAGGGATAAGACCGTGGACAAGGTACGCACCCCCGAACCCAGGTGCCTTGTTTATTAAAGCACAACTACTCCTAAGGCCTCACTGTCTGCCAATCACATGTTCAGAATAAAGCAGGGAAAGTTCTTCTACTTGTTGCTACTGAGGACAGGAAACGCTTATTTATAGAGGAAAACGAAAAGAACCAAGAGTGTGTGCTATTGTGATCCATATGTAAAGCTTCCCACAATTGTACCCAGCACAGTTCACGATTACACTTGAGCACTGGTATGAGCTCTATTTCCTGCAGATGCTTAGACAAAAACCAAATGAACGGTGCCTTCCACTATTATTCTGGCTGAAGACACTGTGAAAACCCACATGCCAGATGACCTTCAGAGGAATAGGGGGGGAAAAAAATCCCACATGGTGTTCTGCTAGAGCTGCCTGCTAAGCAGCTGATGACCATGGTAGGTCAAAGGACCAAAGGAACAAAGCATCTGACTAGTAGAGACAGTCTTCTCTTGGCAAGAAAATGAACAAAATAGAGTATCAATGCTATTCTCTCTATTTCCATAGTAGTGTAGACTTAAAAAGAAAAAGTATGGTACAGGAAGTAAGCAGGTAGCTGTAGAAATGGTAAAAAAGAATTTAATTTTCTGAGACTTTAGGTAGGTATAGCACATCTCACATAAACACACAAGGTAAACACTGCTAATTGCCCTCCAATACCCATCCTCTCCTTCCCAGCACACAAATGATTCAAAGTCCTCATTATGATTCTGGGAATGATCCTGAGTCTTCATTACAGCTGGGAAGGGTCATGTAATAAGTTATGGCCAATGCAAAATGTAAGAAGAAGTCAGCGTGGGCAGCTTCCAGAGAGAGGCGCTTGTCCTACTTTGCCCCACCTACTCCCTCTGACTAATGTACAGATGGGACAGCAAGAGTTACGTGCCTGTCCTGGGCAAGGAGACCTTGGGAATGGAGCACACACCTGATGAAACATCAGGAAAGAAAACTTGGGCCCTTGTGGACGTCGTGGATCAAAGCCACCACACCAGGACTTGACTGCCAGACTTTTAGGTGAGAGAGAAATTAAACGCTATCTTGTTCACACCGCTGATGCGCTGAGTCTGTTGTTCACAGCCAAACCTCCTCCGACGCCGGGATGAAGACACTGGGCAGAAAGTCTACCAAGTTGAGGAGAGCTTTAAAGAGGATTGACAGAAAGAAAGAAACCAGCTCAGATAATACAGACAACTCAGGAGACAATAGGTGTGACTGAAAAAAGTAGTGCGATGAAGACGGTACCCAGTAATATTTGCCAAAATAAGGAGACTGGTTAGAAACAGTACTGATGACCCTGTTTGTCTAACGCTATTGACCAGAGCTTGGCCAAAGTCATCTTCAAAGTGAGTAAGTGCGATCTCTTAAGAATCACTAAGACTTTGGGATTATAAACAGAGAAAGACAAAGAGAGCAGGAAGGAGGGCGGAGGGAGAGAAGGAGGAAAATGTAAGGAATACGAGAAACAATACCGCGTGTAAAGGAGAATTACTGAGCACTTACTCTTAGGGAACACGGCAGCCATTTCTCTCCCGCTGCCCTATTTAATCCTCACAATAACCCGACTAACCCCTATTATTACAGATGAGGTCAATGTGGCTGGGAAAAGTTCAGTAACTCAAAAAGCGCGGAAGTGGAGAAACGAGAATCCTAATTCAGGTCTTTGTCTCAAAAGCCTACACTCTTTCTTAGATCTGGACAAAAGTTACTAGACTCAGAATAGAAGCTAAGTAAGACACCCAGTCTGGCATGCAGACAAGAGAAATACACGTGATACCACTCTATCAATCTGAGCCATCAGAAAAGAAAGCGATAATGTGATAGCAACAGAAATCTTGGAAGAAAATGAGTATGCTCCTTCAGTGTGTAACAGCAACAAAATGTATGCTGGAAATACTTGAACATGCACCCACTTAGTCTTAGAAGAAAGAAAATGGCAACATGTTTGGAGGGTAGATATCCATGATTCCAGGGCTAGAGTCTATAAAAGAAATCAAAATTTCTAAGGTAGAAATAATTTTGAATCAAAGAATTGATATTACTGTAAAATATGCATTACACTGGCCTCCATAAAATAGCACCTGAGTCCCAATACCCACACGGCCCTTCGTTTGAATGCAAATGCTACCTTCCTCCCGAGAAATGCTGGCTGGCATGAACATGGCCGTCATCCTTGCTTTCCAGTGCTTCCAATGGCAGGGCTCACCCTGAGTGAAGTCAGGACTCACAATGGCTGCAGTCACTCAATGAGACTGTACGCATCAAGGTACGAGGAATTTTTTAAATGAAGTCCTGATCACAATTATCTAGCATCACGTTCAGCCACAAAGAAGACAGCTGCTATGTCATTAAAAGACAACAAATACCACACCTGGCATCAGAAAGACTCACATTCGAGGTCCAGCTTTTACTATAGATAGTGTGACTTTGGACAAGTCACTCACCTGCTCTGAACTTCATCGGTAAAGTCAGATAACATTTACCTCCCAAACTAAAAATGTCGTGCCAAAAAGTCAAGCACACAAAGACAGTGGGTTTTACACCGGATACTCAATGTATAGTGTCTGAGTTTAACTGATGCACAAAAGGGTTGTTTATAAAAAGTGAAATATATTTGTTTGGTGTGCTCCAGGAGAGATAACACGTAACATGTGGTGCCACCCCTTCCTGACACAATGACTCCTGTGCTCTCTGGTCCCCCACTTCCTAAGCACAAGGATGCAAACACCCACACCAGTGCCGCTGGGAAGCAAGCAGCCATCACGCTTGGGAAAATGTTGGCTCTGAACATAAAATGTACCCCTGCTATTCCAGTTTTTCAGTTAGTGTCCCCAAAGACGGCACATTTTCAATCAGCTGCTCTTCAGTTGCACGTGAGCGACTCAATGAGACCAAAGGTAAATATGCTGCTGTGTTTGCTGACTTCAAATCACCAGAGAAGCCACCCTCAAAGTCATTCGTTTCCGTCCTTTGTTTGGTTCGGCCTGATTGACTTGGAACATTGCTGTCACACTCCTTGTGTGTGCGCGCACAAGTGTATATACATGTTAATGTAATTCAATACATCTAGGTCAAACCGCAGAGGAAACGTGTCTCAGCCCTTGATTAAGGCCTGCATTAAACCATCAGACCCCGGCACAAGCCTGGCTGATGAGTAGCTATTTGGACACACACAGAGCTGTGATTTCCATCCACTTTACTAATCAGCAAGTTCAGATCTGCTGCTAAAGTGACATTGATGAACAGGAATGATGTTAATGTGACAGTGATGAACAGAAATGACAGCTCAGAGCTGATTAAAATTAGCCAAGGTTCTTCAGCCCAGGACAAAGTGGAGGGGCTCTGAGAACAACTGCAGCCAAGTGCGCATCTCTGAAACAGCAGGGAAACGCCAGAAACACATGTTTACTGATTATACGTAAACTCGAGCCAATACATACTGCAATGTGACATTTAAAATGTAGGCAGTCATTATTCAAATCCTGCGTTAAATCAAAAATGGCAATAAAAACATGAACACATAGAATCAAAGTGCTGAGCAAAACAACATGTCAAAAGGCAGAGGGTATGGTTTCATTATGGAAATGCAGGGCATACCAGCCACACAAGCCAAATGCTTGTTAGAACTGAAATGAGATTCTCTGATCAGGCCAGTTTGGGGAACGCGGCCGGTCTCAAATGCCACGTGGACTTCCCGCATTTCTCATTCTCACAGACTCAGAGGTAGGTGTCTTACCTACAGCCTCCAGGACAGTCACCTCACCTTCCCAACCTCCCCTTTCTTGCCATCTACTCCCATGCCTTGAGGCCAATCAGTGCATCAACACAAGCAGAAGGAGAAGAATCACTGAACTGGGTTTATAGAAGTCAAAATGTACTCCCAGCAAAATGGAAGAAGCTACAAATACAGTTGCCTTAATCCATTCACTCATGTTTCCTAGCAGCATAGTCAAGTTTCAAAACAAAACAAACAAACAAAAAACCCCAGAAAATCCACATAGAGATGTCATAGTGAGCTGTGGCACTGCCATAGCTTTGTGGCAAGGTGACCTTAAATAATCCACAATGAACAGGCTACCCTCACTGCTAGAGTAGAAGAGGCTAGAGATGTCTTTTTAAAAAAGTAAAAGACTATTTATACATTCTGCCACTGTTAAATTCTAAATAAAGTGACCAGATTCTCATGTTAACCGTATTGAATTTAATTCCTAAAAACAGATTTACTCAACACATAGGCTGCACCACCGAGTCATTCCAAAAACGCTGGCATCCATGAGCTACGATGCCCTGCCACGGGCCCTCACTCCAGCACTGACAATCCAGAAATACTGCGACACCAACAGTCATATAGGAGTTCTACGAAGATAAATCACAAAAATACATTCAATGCCAAAAATACTAGTCTCCAAATTCTAGAAAATATTAATTCAAGTTTTATATAACGTTACTCTTGCTACCAATTGAAATATTCTACTTAAGGAACAATAAACAGAAATGGTTAAGTCCCTTCTAAGAATCCAAAAATCTATAGATAAACCAGACACATCTTACAAGCATTTCTGAAAAGAGGTAACAAAAGAGATCAAAGAACAAGATACACAGCTCAGAGCTTCTGTAATCAGATACTGAAAGTCAATCAACACAGGCTGTTCTTCAATTACTGTGTTCCCAGCAGCAATTATCGGCAGGGCTGTTTCTGGGGCATACTCCGTCCATGTAACTTGCTCCCTGAAGTCTTGGAGAATGGACGATATTCAGAGAGAATCTTTCATTTTCAACTCCAACCATCTATAGTAACATTCCTCCCTTTTCCGTTAGTCTAAATTATCCTTCATTAGAAATCCTTCTCAAAAGTAAATTTTCTGAAACTATCTAAATTACTTTATTGCTTCTGAATAAGTCAATTACAGACGCCTCCAAACCAATTTATATTGAAGTCAATAATTCATTCTTTTTCTCCGGCTGAGGTTGAAAAGTCAAACGTGGCTCCCAAACTTAAGAGATGTGGCCGACTGACAAGCTGGGCACACTGACGTCCGTTCACTGCTGGAGAAAATGGGACTCCAAAGCGGGCTTGCTCCCAGGTTGGGGCTCCCTTCCGCAGGGCACGTGGTTTCCGGCACGGACTGACTACCACAGCACCACGTGGCAGCAGGCCCTCGGGAAGACACGTTTCCTACCAAACTGAGCACCGCCCCCTATCAGTGTGGCTCCTCTCCACAGGGGGCAGAGAGTGCAGCTGACAGTCATTTCCTAAGAGGGCTGTCACTGAAGCGGATGACCCTAAATTTTGTAATTCTGAGCTCATCCCTTCTTTTATTTTTCTAAAATGCTGAATTATGATGGGGCACATGCTAATGAATCAAGTCAAGTTCAGGTTAATGGAGGAAGAAAAAGTTCAGAGCATTTTTGGAAGGAAGCGTGTTCTCCAAAATTAGAAATAATAAAAACTTGGCACTTTTAAGTCGACCAGGCCTCTATATCCCAAAACTAATTCCTGAAAACCATTCCATAAGAAGATTTTTAAATGAAAAACTACTACGTGACTGAAAGTCAGGTTCACTGAAAAGAATACACCTGAATCCTCAACCGCAGCCCGAAGAAGGAGTTATGACCCTCGGGACGCCTAAAACACAGGGAGAGAGACCGAGGCCAAGACGCTGGGCCTGAGGACCCCCTGGTGAGCAGGGGAGGTGGAGGAGGCAGAGCTGAACAACTAACGGCTGAGAGTTCCCCACCCCACAGTGCGTTCAGCAGCCTTCACTCCGGCAGGGAGCGCCTAAATTCAGGAGCGGGCTCTGTCTTTGAAAGGTCCAGAGGTCCCAGTCCTGTTAATAGCGCCCCTAAGACTCCTGCATTTTTAACATAAAAAGAAAATTTTTATGGTGACTACTAAAGGGAAAGGGGGTGGGGAAGGTAGAAGAGGGTCTAGCAGGGATAAATGGTGATGGAAGGAGACTGGACTTGGGGTGGCGAACACAGAATACAGTATACAGATGACGTGTTATAGAATCGTACACCTGAAACCTCTAAAACTGTATTATCCAATGTCACCCCAATACATAAATACAATAAATAAGTAAATAAGTAAATTTTCATGTTGTTTTTCTTACTGAAGTTGACAGACCTGCTCCCAAGCTTTCTCTGGGTCTCAAGCCATGGGCCAAGTCTTTCTGGGTCTCATTACGATGTCCCGGTGTCTCCTCCAGCTCTCACCTACTTGTCAAAATTTAACAACAGAATGTAAATTCCATTAATGAAGCTGTAGTAAGAAGCCAAGCACACTACACTAGCAAATCTAAAATGCTAAATAGGAAATGGTTTGTTACATTAAAACTAATTAAAGAAGCATGGACACTGTCCAACGCGGTTAGATTTCACAGAACGCCGATGGCAGACTCTCCGGTCCAGGACTCGACCTAGGAAGGACATATGTGTACCTTTACAGTGAACAAAATAAAATAAAGACACCTTCGCATATGAAGACAATGTCAGCAATGTTTTAAAGGATATGAATAACAATGGGTCCCGTCCTACTAATTTTAATTAAAATCTTTTCCTCAGTAGAAAGTTTTTGTTCTTTCTTAGTCTGCCACAGAAAATACGGATAATAAGAGGTATTTGTATGTGCATGTACAGTAACAGGTGCCTATTGCTACCCCCAAATGTTTAATGAGGACACTCTCTACCAGACCCTGTCTCCCTGAATCTTGCCAGGCTTTCAGAAATGCCTCAGATCTTACAGAGCTTTAACTAGGAAAAAAGATGAGCGAAGCCCCTCCACTATGCTCAAGGTTACGCAGTTAACACGCCAAGACACCTGGCATTGCTGTGCCTTCCCCACAGATGCTTGGTATGGAAAGTGAGTCAGATTCACATCCTTCCTCTTTCTCCTCTACAAAGCTGTCTACGTGCAAAAGCGCTGGCCTTTCTCTATCACTGCCTTAAACTCTTTAGAAGTGTCTCAAAACCCTCAGCTGCTTCTCTCTGCACCCAACTAGAGTGACTCAGAAACCACAGAACCAACTTCCTTGGGTCAATCAAATATACAAAGTATGTTTATGGGAACTTAAACTTCTCTTTAGGAGATTAATATTTGAGGAGAGACAAAAAAAGTATACCCCATTTTCTTAATATTTCTATTTGGTTGATGGAAAAAGAAAATGACCAGGTGTCCAAATCATTCATCTTTCTCCAGGGCTACAACATCATTCCAACCCCACGATTTAAACTGCCAGAGATCTGGCATCCGAGGGCAGCTCAGCCTGGGCTGTACCCTGCAGGCTGTGTGACCTTGAGCACATTATTCAATTGCTCTAGACCTCATTTTCTTTTTCAAAATTTTTACTGAATTTATTGGGGTGACACTAACAAAATCATACAGGTTTCAGGCGTACAGTTCTATCACACATCATCTGTACATTGTATTATGCATTCACCACCCCAAGCCTCCTTCTGTCACCACTGATCCCTGCTAGACCCTCTTCTACCTCCCCCACCGGCTTTCCAATCACCAATCACCATACTGTTGTCCGTGTCTATGAGTTTGGGGGGTGGGGGTTAGTTCTGATTTGTTTTGTTCTTTTGCTTAATCCCTTCACATATTTCACCTAGTCCCCCAAACTCCCCTCCCTTCTGACAGCTGTCAGTCTGCTCTCTGTATCTATGGGTCTGTTTCTATTTGGTTTATTTGTTTGTTCTGTTCATTAGATTCCACATTTCAGTGAAATCATATGGTGCTTTTCTTTCTTTGACTGGCTTATTACACTTAACATAATATTCTCCAGGTCTATCCATGCTGTTGCAAAAAGGTAGGATTTCATTCTTTTCTTACAGCCCAGTAGTTTTCTGGACCTCATTTTCCACATCTATTCCCACCCTTCCTACAGAATTAAATGGAATAATGCATGATGTGGCCAGCACACTGTAAACTCACAATATTGTTAGAAAGGTTGAAATACTTCTCCAATTACAAAGGAAGTCTAGATTGCTATTCCCGATCCTCTCTGCCCATGTCATTTGTAAGACTGAATAATTCTCCAAAAAGAAAAATTATGACCTAGATATGCATCTAAGACACCACATAAAAATGGTATTTTTAATTTGATATCTCTAGTTGTTTTCTTTTTGGAATTATCATGCCTCATAAGTAGAGAATGATGCCACATGAAAAATGAACATGAACACTTGAATTTATAGATAACTCACCAAAAGGTGGCATAAGTACTAGAGAATATATTACAGAATCAGAAAGGCCCAGGTTTGAGTCCCTACTCCACAATTTTACTAATTGAGTTAGCTGGTCTTTCTGTTGCTCAGGGCCCCATCTACAAAATGGGAAGACGATACCTACCCCTCCTAGATTTCATGACCATAATCAAATGAAGTGCCATGAGTGAAACACCTGGCACAAAATAGGGACTCAAATGTAAGATCCCTCCTGATAAGCAGAATGAATTTAAACAGCAACCCCACCCCGCAAAGTTGCTTTTTATCGCCAAGTGAGCAGAGATGTCTGAATGGCAGGAATTTATTTGTGGAAATCCATTCTTAATATTCCTCTAGTTACATTAACAAGTGATATGTACTAATCACAGTGGGGTTTTATTTTTTTAAATAAAAGGAACACCAAACACCACAAACCTATTAAGAAGCCAAAGAAGAGGGAGAAGAGAATAACAAGGGCACAGACGGCAGCTTGGCAGAAGCTGCACATCGTTCAAAGAGGCAATGGGGCCAATAGAGGTTTTCAATAACAGCAAAGAGGACACGAGGTGGTGACGGAACGGATACTTTAGATCTGGGGAAGCAAAGCATGCTCACTATTCTTCCTGATGCCGGGGGAGGCATGGATAACATCTCTGGTCTTAATGAGCTATATTCCACTGCCAGCTGTTCAGAACAATGACAGAGTTCGCTGCGGCGGAGACTCCATATACAAAACTCCACGGCCCCTGGAGCTGGGGTGCAGGGCAGATGCTAAATCACACATCTGTTGGTGTTTGGATGGGTAAACGAGCGGCGCCTGAAAAGAAAGCACCTTGCACATCCAGCATCTTTCTTCTCCAGTCACTGTCCAATTTACGTGTCTTTTCTAATCTCTTTCTTTGTTCAGACAAATGTGTTGGCTCTGGGCACTTGAAAAATATTAACTGACTTTATTTTTTTAGAAGTTTTAAGTTTACAGAAAACTATGTATTTTAGAGAGGATCCATGCGTATATCCTCTCAATCTGAGCACTTTTAAGGGTTTTGGCTCATTTAAAATATTAAATTCTTACCCAGAATTCCAATAAACCAATAAGCAAAATGACCAAAGAAAAGAATCTGAAACCTTTTCCCTACTTAGATTTGCATAAGCCAAGTGATGGCGACAGCAATCTGCACACAGCACAAGGAATGGTCGGTCACCAGGAAGAATGAGAAGTACAGCCACAGACTTATGCAGTACCTATCCCAGGCAGGGCTGCACCACAGTCAGGCTCAAAATCACCGTAACTGATCAAACACGAAAGTAGCCCCCCTTGTCCACAGGGGATACATGCTGAGACGCCCAGTGGATGCTTGAAACCACAGACAGTACTGAATCCTACGTTTTTTCCTGTACCTCCAAACCTATGACAAAGTTTAAACCACTCCTGCACCTTGCAGCCACCATTAGGTAAAGCAGGGTTACTAGACCACAGCACTGGGATACCAGGACAGGGGATGTGACAAGGAAGACTAAGTGACTAAAGGGTGGGAGTGTCTACAGTGTGGATATGCTGGGCAAAGGGGTGACTCACATCCCCATGCCCCAGGCAGGACAGAGTATGGGAGGGTGGAGGCTTTCATCATGTTACTCAAATGGCTTGCAATTTAAAACTTATGGATTGTTTACTTCTGAAATTTTTCATTCAGTATTTTCAGACCTCAGTTGACCTTGGGTAACTGAAACCAAGGAAAGCAAAACCAAAAATGAGCAGGGCAGGAGGCAGGGAACTACCGTATTTGTAGGAATCAGAATTTTTGCAGCCAATCAACATTAACATCTCCTTAACCTCCATGTTTGCCACAACTGAAGGAAACGCTTCATGATAGGTCAGTCTCCAATGTAAAGGACTCGAATGCTCCTGACATCTAGGCTCGGAGCTTCCTTTGTGTTTCTTAGACAGCAACTTTTAACTATGCAACTGCTCCTTTTTGTTTTTAACAAGACGAGGTACCCTTTGGGTCCTACAGGTGCACTGAGCTACAGATCATCAGCTAAGTTATCATTGCAGCCAGGAAACAATTAAGTGGACAATACAGCGCAGAGGTTCTCAAAGCGGGGCACCTAACTTGTTAGAAGTATGAGTTCTTGAGTCCCACTCATGACCTAGTAACGAACTGGAAACCCAGGGAGGAACACAGCAGCCAGTGTCTTAACAAGCCCTCTAGATGATTCTGACGCAAGTAAGGTTTGAGAATGGCCAGTGTATTCAAGGATTTCTGAAAGGTAAAATGAGCAGTAAATATGTCTCCCCTCATTTTTGCTAAAAACAAGAAAGAATTTGGATTATTGTTACAACAATGTTGCATTTCATTTGGGGATTTTGATGCTGCTGTGTAGGGCTTCCTATAGTACCCTACTAAATAGAACGCCAACTATTCCACTTTTTATTAATTGGTGCAATTCACATTTTTCATGCATCACAAAATGAACCAAAACCTTCTGTTGTACCCATGTACAATTTTCCCTTCCATACAACTTCAACTTTATTCTAATGTGGGTTTTTAATAATTTTTTTCCTTTAGTGGCTCTCCAGCCTTCCCAAGTTACATTCTACCATGCTGACTAAACTTTCTCATTCCTGTATCTATGGCTCAGGGTGTATGACGTAACACACACACCAGAGTAAGATCCTGGGTTCAGATAAATCCGGTAAGTCTCTATTTGTATGCTCAAACTCTTCATTAGGCAACATAAAAGGCCCAACTATTGCACGACATAAATATGTATTATTTATTTCAAATCAACTACAGCTTTGATGCAAGAAAAATCCAATTAATGGGGTTATATTAGTTAGTGTCCCTGTAACTTTGCTGCCTTTTCTATTTTCATCGAAATCTATTCCCATTACATCTCTGTAGTAAAATTAGTTATATTCTTACTGCCGATCCGATTCTCTCTAATGTGCCCAGAGACATGAAATGCCTTTGAGAATCGATTCACTAAACCAGATAGTCATGATACATTTCTTTGCTGCAGGAAGTTATACCATGGTAAACTTCTCTCTTGAGAAATAAAACGTAGCATCAATGAGAAAAGTTTTACAGAATCTTAGATCATGTATTTGTTTTAAATTTTTTCTGCAAATCAATTTGGTCTTTTTACTTATTCCAGTGAGTAACTGGTTTATTTCAAATTACTGACCTGTATCACAAATTCCTAACCTGACATCCCCTTGGATAAAGGAAGGGGGTCAACATTTATAAATGGGATTAAGTTATTTGAGCAAATTGGAAAGAGAGAGATTGGGTATTTCTGTCAAACTGATTTATGCTTTGGTCTACACCATCCCAAAGAAGCAAGAATTTCTCAACAGCTTGCGTAACAATATTGTATTGGCCTTTCAAGTAAAGAAAGAGCCAATTATTGGGGAAAAGAAAATAATGCACCAAACATATGTCTCTCCTGGCACAAGAAGCTAAAGACACTGAATCCTCAGCAGCAACAGAACTTATCTGCTAATGTTTAAAGAAGTCAGCCCTTCAGGTACAAAAGGCAAGTAAGAATCTCTCTCACTCCAGAATACTAGCTCAGGAAAAAAAAATTGATCAGATAAGCAGGAATCCCTTTAGAAAGGGTGTCTTACTCTAGGGTCCATGAATAAAATACAGAGGTTACCTGACCTTGGGGGAAAAAACATTATTTTATTTTACTAACTGCTAACTGAAATTTAACATTTCCTTCTATTATCCTTAAAGGCTACAATTACAATAGTATTAGCATACCTGTAACTCCATCACCAGTAGAAATCAATAATATTTCATACGTTAAAGTTGTTACAATATCTCAAAATTACACTTCTGCTCATAACTGCTTTGAAAATATAGGATATTAGACATGCCACTAGGTGGTATTTGTTCTAACTGTATTTTAACAGGTGGTTCCTTTTGTACTCCAATGTACTACATTATTCTGAGAATTTGAAATGGTTCGTGAGTGAAAAACAAAGGTTAGGAACCCTACTTTCACAAGAAGGAAGCAGCATGGAAAGAGGACATACTCCCAAGTAATCCCAGAAACTCCAGCATGAACCCTACTAAGAGAAAGAATTTTCTAAGAAAACACATGCATATTGCTCCCTTCTGAAATCCACAAACGGGGCGAGGCAGGGGTGGCCCGAGCATTATTGTTCTCACTTGTAAACTACAAAACACCTTGAGGGTGAGATGGCTTCTGAGGTCTCCCCTGACACACTTGCGGCGATCAGTCTGAAATTGGAACTATAAACCTAACAGCAGTGGCTGTTCCGGGAGAGGAAAAGGCAGCCCAACGATGACACGGCACACTCACCATCAGGAGCCACACTTCCCTCAGTCCGAAGCGCTAGCAAAGGCCCCATGAAGGGGTACCATGAGGAATGCCAAGAACCAGGGCCCTGGCAGCATCAAAGCACCGACTAGCAAATGATCGGCAGTGAGCCACCCACACAGCCGAATGTCACCCTTACAAGACAGAACGGGTCAAAGAGCTGTGTGCAGAAAGGGTTTTAAATGCCCGACGACAAATAACTTTGTGAAATTGTAGACAGGAGGTGCAAAAAATCGCAAGCCATTATCTTCTCAATGATCAGATATGTTTTGATAGTTCAATCTCTGCACACAAGGGATATTCCTGAAATAGTGGTTTATAAGTCAGATCATTTCAATGTGCTAAGAAAGAGCTCATTATTGACAGGAATCTAACAGTAAGATTTGAGTTATCGGAGAGCATGTTTTGGAAAAACAGGGCCGTGAACTAGGATCCCATTGCATGGATCCACCCAAACTAATTTATAAAGAGTTAACCACTAGTATATTTAAATCCTTCCTGGGTATAATAGGCGGCATGTGCCTTAACAGAGGTATGCACCAGCTAACTAATCATCTGCCATTTATGCCATGAGATTCTAAACTTCAAACTTCATTTCTGGCACGATCTCTCCTTCTAACCTATCCCAGAAGTGGGTAGCCTCAAGAAATCAGCACAAAAGCAGCCGTGACACATTACAGTTATTAGCTGGGATTTTAACTGCGGGTACATAACAACTGTCACTACAATGCAGCCTTGGATATATTTCTTCATGGCATCTGGCAAAAACTAACACGAAGTGCAGAGTGAAGCCCTAGTCGGCAGCCTGAACTGGCTCAGAAATGAAACGCCGCAGCTGCCCTTCAAATGAGGCAGTTTTTGAAAAGAGTTTAAAACAGACCCGTTGACCGTGGCCTTCATTCGGCCACGTCGGAGACCCTTGCACAAAGAGGCTGTTTCATTCCAGCCATAGATGGAACCGCGTAAAATCATGCGTGTGCCAGGGTCTTACAGACGGGGATTTCTGAGGCGGATTCTGCACTTTCAAAATGCTCTGCAGCTGGAAAGAAACACCACTGCCCTCTTTGAACAAAGAATTTCCCGGATTCTACACAACTGTTATATGGCATCCCAATTCTTTAGAAGTCTCACACAGATTATTACAGTTCAGTGGAAACAAAGACAGTGCCACTATAATTGTGCCCGGTGAGCCCCAAATAGTAAACTTTTATTTTTGAGTATGGCTTTCGTCACTCTCTCCTCCAGTGTGGTACATATGATAATATATTATTTGTTATTCAGAAGAGGAAGAGTTCCATACAAAATGAATGGCTTCAATCGCCTTATAAATAAAACATGGATAAACGTCTCAGTAAAATAAATTAAAGGAGCATTTGTATTTGATCACTCTATCATATTACTGTCTTTATCTACGAGCAGAAGAAGGTGTTTCCTGAAATTCATTTGTGTGAAGTCCATAATGGAGAAAAATCACTACCAAGTCAGGGCTGACACTCAGACAAACCGCACACACTATGCACGTCCAAGACACAACACGCACTAGAGGAACACAACTCATAAAAGATAACGAGGGCCCCCACCTGTAGTCGGGGGTTGGTTTATGAGCTTATTTTGGAAGAACTTTCCTTAGCTTGCCTCTTTTTAAAATTAAGCTGTAACACATTACTGAAGGTTGGTGTTAGACTCCACGTTCACTTCTTAAAATGCACTAAAATGCCTGAAGAGAAGAAATGCTAGTCCTGAAGAAATACCTTTGCTAATTTCGATTTAATGAATAGGAGTCATGAGATAAACTACTTAAATCCATTTTTTAAAGAAAGCTAAAACCACACCATTATTGTCATACTGTTAAAATTACAAATACAGATGAAATAGAGCTGGAATAAATCGCAAATAATAAACACAATGTATTTTGCTCAGGGGTGTAATTCTAGGTTATCTTTCCTTCTTCCCATTATTGTTGAAACGCATTGCGGGCAATACCAACTTCAAAAACTAGACAAATAAATACAGGATACATTGTTTAAATGAAAGCATTTTAAAACAGAAATGACAAAACTGTTTTCAGTGAGAAAATCATAAAAGAAAAAGCTTTTTTCCTCCTCTGCTACGGCAGGGTGACTTACAAACATCAAATTTTACTGGGTTGGCCAAAAAGTTAAGTTTTTTTCCATACGATGGCTCTAGTAGTGCTTCGCGGTCTGTAACTTCATTCGAAACAATTTTGTTAGATTGCATTGTGACAGCTGTCAGATCAGCGTGCACTTAAAAGAGCTTATCAAAATTGGTGAATTTTTGTGCAGCCATTTCAATATTGAAGATGGAAGAAAATACACAGCATTTTCAGCATACTATGCTGTATTATTTCAAGAAAGGTAAAAACACAACTGAAATGCAAAAAACGATTTGTACTGTGTATGCAGAAGGTGCTGTGACTGATCGAACATATCCAAAATGGTTTGCGGAGTTTTTTGGTACTGTTGACATTTTGGCCAAATAATTCTCTGCTGTGGGGCTGTCTTATGCACTGGAAGATGTTTAGCAGCACCCCTGGCCTCTACCCACTAGAAGCCAATAGTGGGAGATAGCCAATATGCTCAAAACATCCAAATCAATAAAGTTATTGGTGAAAATGAAAAATGTGTCTCTTACTTCCAGAAAACAACATAACGGACTTCATGGCCAACCCAATAATTATAACCATCATTTGAGATTAGGTAAAATAAAAATCATCTGATTTCTAAGGATTTCACATTTCCAACTATTGTTTCCCATGGCGTAAACGGCTCTACAAGAATCATGTTAAAATAATGACAGCAAATGCATTCGATGCAATCAAGTTAAGCCTACGTCATCCAAAGGCCACTCTGCGAATTCATAAACTCTGCATTTCCACCAGCCAGTACCAAGCTGGTTCAGTTTGCGGTCCAGACCACGCGATGTGTGCATAACAGCCCTGAAGGGTCAAGTCCCACACGCCATCCTCTTACTCACTTTGTACACCTCACCGACAGTGAGCGTCTGCACTGGAAGCTCATTTTCCATCAAGCTGGGGCTACATGAAACACAGCCCTGCTTGACTTTTATGGCTAAGAGGGAAAGGCACAAATGAAACTCAAAACCCTCACTCTCTTGCTGAGCTTCTTATGAGGAGGGAAAGAGAGTGAGAAACAGGAAAAGAGAAAACACGAAGAAAAGGAAAGAAGGAGAGATGAAGTAAGACAGAGAGAGTGAAGGGAGGTCATCAGGAACTGAAAGGAAGAAGAATTAGGGCAGAAGAAGGATCTCTGATAATTAATTCATACAAACTAGTAATTTGTGTTATTTGCATTTATGATGTGACTCCAGTAGTCGTTCAGGGTTTTACTGCAATATATGTTTCACCTTTTGAATGTCTCGCACCAAAAGTCCTGCTTAATGCTACCCCTGTACGGTACTTTAACTGAGCACTGCTCTCCCCTTTGCTCACACCGGCTTCAAAATTGACATGCATTTGCCAGCATTTCACACCTCAGTGAAACGAGGGCCCCCAAATTCAAGTTTTCTCACACGCAGACATTACTCAGTTCCTTTGATGGGCTAGATTTTGTGACTGTCCCTGAAAATATCAAACTGAATAAGAGAACCACACAAAATGAGTTATTAATTATAAAACACCGTGGAAAAAACATTAAGGGACATGAACAGCTGTTACGGTACATCCAAAAGAGGCTTGTATCTGAAAAGAACGTTAGCCTTTCTGCCATATCTGTTGCAACAGTATTCAAAAACTTTTTGGCTTTAATTTTATATGTGTAGATGTTTAAAGTTTTTACACTTTTATGTAGCAACAGTAAATTATCCTTTCCTTCAAGGGTTCTTTTATGCAAAAAGTCATTGTATTCCAAACATGTAACAAATATTTACCTTCACCTTCTAATTTTTACGTGTTGATTTATTACATTTACTTTTATCACCATCTGTAACTAATTTTTGTCAAATAATATGACATGAATCAGAAAGAGATTATTTCCCAAATCGTCCCAGCACTATTCATTGGCTACGTCCATTCCCACACTGAGCCATCACATACCCTGAATTCTTACGCAGAGATGCCCTTGCGTCCTGCTCGGTCCAGCAGTCTGCTTCACAGTGAGCACTTCCTCTGAGAACTGCGTCCTGCGGGCACTGCCCAGCGGCGCACCTGAGCCCCTCAAATGCCCATCTCCTCTAAATCGTTTTCTATTCGAGTTTGGAGGCCCCCGAGGCTGCAGTCGGCCGGACTTCTTCTTTTCTATGGAGAAGGAAGTACGGACTCCTCTCTGGCTTGGCTTTTCTCCCTTCGGGGTATTTTTTTTTTAAGTTTTCTCCTGGTTATAAAGGTAACATACTTATTTTGAGGTATTTTATTTACATGTTTGAGGTTGTAATGAATGTATAATTTTCACTTATAACAAATATTTCTTATGAAACACTTATTTAAATTAATAATACTTTCTAAAAATTAGATGAAATACTTACAATTTCTCTACTGTTAAGCATGTAGGCAGCTGCCAATGTTTCATTGCTATTTGAATATACATTTTTATTATTGTAAAACAATTATAACATAAAACTTTCCATTTCAACCACTTTTGAGTGCTCAGGCCAGCGGCATTAAGCACATTCACAGTGCTGTGCTACCACCCCACCACCCATCTCCAGAACTTTGTCATTAAAATGGGTAGAACACCACAGAACTAGACTTCAATACTTGGCTTGTCAAGCTGAACCTCTCATTAATAATAAACTGAAAAGAAAAACAAAAGAGTTCAGAATATCCTTGCTCCAATACAGCAGAGAAAAAGGCCCTTATGTGGAGAATATAATTTGCTGTTGAATAGTGAATGTAAAACACTGGGTCAAATGCAGCCCACACCCTCCTGCGAGACTCCCTCACTGTGGTGCCAGGTTCCCAGCGCCCTGAAGTCTAAGCCCTCAGAGTTTCACCGCTATCTAGTCAACTAATACACGTTACCCTACCGTTTATTCCACATTTCTGTGTGTTCATCATTCTTTTCTTCAGAACTTTGGTGGTTCGTGCTGTCTGCACGGACGCTCTCTAAATCCAGAGTAAGCAGCCTCTCATGAGCTACTTAGATATTGAAAGGGTTATCTGGAGCTCCACAGAAGCATCTCCGTCAAATTTTCTAGAACATTCATTCCAGAAGGGGATTTATCAGAAATTACGTGGAGGAATTTCTACTTGTTTTAAATATAGTAATGTTCCTATGAGATGACTGTTAGAACTAAATTCATCAAAATGAATTACGTAATAGCAATAAAATATTATCAGCATCGTGAACACATATAAACCACTTAGAACAGCATCTGGATAGAATACTCAATAAATGTTATGAATCACACTGCATCCATGAAATAACAAACACTACTGAATGGAACTGACTTCGTTCTCTGCCCAGTTATGGTCCAACAATCTGGAGGACAGATACAACTCACATATATCCAACAATTTCATGAATCCAGATGATAATCAAGAACCGAAAGTAAACAGAAAAGGCCTCTCCAGGGACAAGACAGATGTTACAAATTTCATACACCTTACTACTCATCTCAGGTCTATTCACTTTTCCTTAACATGAAGCAGTCAATGCTTTCTTATATCCAATTTCTATCTCTAAAGGAAGAAATAAACACAAAGATTACTAGAAGAAAATAAGCTAAGAGCAGAAGAAGCTGCCTGACAATAAGGAAAGCAACATAAAAAATAAATTAAACTAAAAAGCAGACCCAAGACCACAAAGAGCCAGGATACTGGATGACCTGAATCAAGGATAGAAGATAGCAAACTCAGTGTAGTGTAGTGTCTGAGGTTCATAACAATGACTCAGAGTTACCAATAAAAAGTTATTTTATGTTTAAACTATTCTATTCAAGACAATGAGAAATACATGAAAGCTTCTTCTACAAAATGGATAAAATGGATAAAACTAAATTTTAAAGATGAAAGTAAACATCAAGCATAGGGTCAAAAAGTTTCATACACTTTATCCTCAATTCTAACTGCCTTTCTAATTAAAGTATGTCCTTATACACTGCAACTTTGAACTATGAGATGGTCCTTACCTGCCAAACCAGACAGTCAAAACATAACTGTGCATTACCAGGGGCATCCCAATGCAGCCACTACTGCTTCTGCAGTGATCTGTGCCACCCTGTCCCCAGTCCACAACGAAATGAAAAACTACCACGACAGCTCTAATCGGTCATTTGCAACACCTGGAGTCCCATTATCACCCATGGGACATTACTGAAAATCACTGTGACAGTGTGATTCACTTTTTATGTATGCTTTTAAAATAAGTCTATTGCCCCCTGGCTGGTGTAGCTCAGTGGATTGAGCTCAGGTCTGCGAACCAAAGGGTCACTGGTTCGATTCCCAGTCAGGGCACATGCCTGGGTTGCAAGCCAGGTCCTCAGTAGGGGGTGCGTGAGAGGCAACCCCACAATGATGTTTCTCTCCCTCTCTTTCTCTCTCCCTTCCCTTCTCTCTAAAAATAAATAAATAAAATCTTTAAATAAATAAATAAAATAATTCTATTGCTTGTATGCCTCTTAGTGTTTAGATTTCTTAATAAAGACTCTCTTACAGTTTTGCATTTCAACCTCACAGCAACTCTATGAGGAAGACTATACCAAACTCAAGAGACAAGCGGGTCACATCTCTCAGGGATGAGCGATTAGGCAGCTCACCAGAGGTCACCAGACTGGTCTGTGGACAGACTAAGTTTCAGAGCCCTACCTACGTGTCCGAACAGGGGAGTGTCCCACATTTACATTTAGGACACACGAGCACCAAAGAGCCATTAGAGAGAAGAAAACAAACAACCCTATTCGAAAAAGTGGAAAAAGAGTCAAGAATCAAATAGTTTGAGACTCTGAATAATAATGTAGTAAAAAAACTATGAATGTCAAGTAAATGTAGAAAACAATGCAAAACCTGGCTAGTAATCAGGTATACACTCCAGTCACTTTTTAAAAAATTGATAATATTAAATGAGATCAGGGATGTAAAGACATGGATGCTTTCATAGACTTTTGGAGAAAGTATAAACTGGTAACATCTTTTGGAATATAATTTGGTAGTCTATTCAAATAAATTGTAAATAGGCTTATCCTTTTACCCAAGAATTCCTCTTGGAGACATCTATTTTAAAGGAGTATTCACAAATGTTCATAAACATGTTCACTGCGACATTTCTGAAATAACAAAATCTGGAAAATGTGCACATGTGAAGTCACACGATCCATACAGGGTGGGGGGAAAGTAAGTTTACGGTTGTGAGTACACGAAACACAGAGTTCATTCTTGCATTATTTTTTAATTACTGCAGTATTTTCCATATGCACAACTGTAAATCTATTTTTGCCCCACTGTGCATATAAATGCACAGAGCAGGGACTTCAAATACCCACTAAATTCCTTACAATGGATAGGCTGGGCAGAACAAGAGGAGTGAGAGGTTGAAACATTTTACTTAACTCTTAAAAAACTGCACTAGTCAAACATGAACACAACAACTTCAGGCATGAAATTCAAAAGAGGCAGAGGTATACAGAGGAGCACATGAAAGGGAAAAAAAATCTTACATCGAATCCCAACATATGAAACAAAGAAACAACACCCTCAGTCCCCCTGGTTGAAGCTTTGAGGTAGGACTGGTCAGTCTCTTTGACCTACTCGGGCTTCTAAGTGTTCCAGGACACAAACCCAGGTTCAAAACCACTGGACTGTGGTACCTAAGCTTCACAGTCCCACAGGACAATACGATGTTTTTGAAGGATATTACATCAGTGAGGTCTACCCAAATCTCGGTCACGTACATGAGCCCATTTAGATTACTAGACCACTACATGGAGCTCTACCTTCAACTTAAATCAGTCGCGCAGCGACATAAAACATGTGCCTTCCTAACCCATTTAGATGCCCTAAGACACTCCGTCATCCAACTGAAAATTAAATCACAACTACCAAATAAGACAACTGCCATGGAAAAAAGAGCGTTTGTTTTAGATATTCCCTCAGCACGTCGCCCACTCTAAAGAAAGTTCTAGTTGAGGAAGCCCATTACGAAGGGTTTATACACACTCAGGAACGAACACACAGAGGGGCTGTCACGCTCCCTGCAGGAACGGCCGCACGGGGGCGACAGGGGCGACGAGCAGCAGGAGACTTCGGCCACGGCGGTTCAAGGCAATTAGGTTGCACACAGCCACAAAATCATCACATCTGACTCCCAGAGGGAAGTGTGCAAGTCATCCAAGCTGCTACTCATTCACAACACTTAACATTATCTAAGGGAAACTAGCTGTGGAACATCAAACTTCCGTTATTACACTATCAAGCAGTTTGAAGGGAATCTGAAAACACCAACGTGGTCTGCAATAATATTAAATTCTTAGAAGAATCAGAGTGAGCTTGGGGTCTTTTCAGGGAGGTCGCATAAATACCCGGGCCTCAAAGAAGGTTCATGGAAGAGATGGGGAGGAATCCTTGGTGTTATATTAGGAAGATATCCATGGCTCTGGTTCATTTCCTGTCATCAGAACGAGATGTTTCCATTAACCCTTTCGGTACGAGCGCCGGATATATCCGGCGCCCATCTGATGACCTGTGTGGACGAGCGCCGGATATATCTGGCGCCCATACAAAGGCTCACAATGGCTCACCTCGTACAGCGGGAGTGTCGCGGAGGAAAGAGAGCTCATACCAAAAGGGTTAAAGACAACAGTGCCCTTAATTAGTTGAAGACTGTTTTCCCTCGATCATTTTCACAATAGTTGCAAAAGATATACAATTCTAACTCAGGAACTTGGAGTCGAGAATTAGAGACTGTTAAACCATTAAAATAAACCCATAATTTTAGATACACTGGGCACAAAACCAACAGAGGGCCCTAGAGGGAAAACAAACATCTGAGTGTGGTTACTGGGAATCACTAAGACCACACCCAGGTGAGCTTTTTAAAAGGCTGATGGTGGAAGACTTACACCTATAAACCTCAGTTGTGCGCGTGTCTGCCCTCTCCCTAATTCACTCAAGACACTCGAGTCTCACGAGCAGGGATGCCTTCTTCCAGCCAGACTTAGTCTTGAGCTTCTCTTCCCACTGGTCCCTTCCAGAAGAGCTCAGCAGCTCCGGGATCCCACCCACCACCTAGACAGCTCATACACGTCCTCCCCTGACCCGACTCTCTCCCAGTCCTCTGCTTTCAGCCCTGAGATTCCAGCCTTCCCTCTCACTGGCTTACAGCAAACATCATGCACATGAAGTCTAACTTCAGAAATCACACTGACCGGGATCATCAGAAACTGGGCTTCTCTGTTCCTACACTACTTCTGCTAGAATAGGATGCCCTTAGCAAACCAGGTATTTTCATGGAAGATGGAATTAAAGAATAGAGAGTTTCAGCTGCTCAAAAACAACGTCATTTTCTCAGTAGAAATTTCAATAATCGTTAAATACCTATCTGTATCTATACAGACAGATATATGTAATCATGTATGTAAGCATACATGTGCCAAACACTATTAAAAACTGGTAATATTATACTTAAAAGTAAAAACTATCTTTGCCAGTCACTGCCAGCAAAGACGTTGAAATAGTCTTTTTCCAAGTGGATCACCACAGCTGAGCGCCCCGCCCAGCAGACAAAGTAGAAATATTGCCAGTGGGACAGCTGACACCCTCAGCCCCACCACCGGGATTCTGGAATGTAAATAAGGTTGTGAGCACCTTAAAGCAAAATCAAGTTACCCACTTGATTGATTGACCTACACCAAAATATAATTTTAAAAGACCTAACATTAGAGAAGGAAACAATACCTAGAATACCCTTGGTGTTTCCAGTCCATGAATCAATAATCATTTTCTTTAAAATGATTCCTATTTAATTACTATGCCTCTCCTGATTAATTTTCCCAATTTTTATAAATTCAATTATTTCTGCCTCCCTTTGATACTTAAGTAAACGCTTCAATATAGGTATGTATGTCTTTAGTTCACACTTATTACAAAAGGATATCATTCCATGTGCTTTCACTGAAGTTCTTTCATTGTTTTCTTCAATAGATAATAAGGCTGTCTGAGTTGGGAACTGAACTGTATATGTTCTTGTGATGTGCGTGTTTACACACACACACATACAGTAATAGCACTTTGCAAACCTAATAAAACCTAGACACCTTCCTCCGCCTTTCTCCCCAAATCTGCACACAATGCCAGGTCACAGACTCCCTGAAGGCCCCCCATTCACACCTCCCCAAAACATATGCACACACAGGTTCTGAACGCCTAATTCCCCTGTCTAGGTTCCTCATGTGATGGACCTGGACACACAGAAACATTTTCCAACAGAGAACACACCTACAAGCGTAACGCTGTAAATCCTTTCAGCAAATATTGACTGAGCACTTAAAAAGCATATAATCATCAATGTTTAAAAACATTCAGATCAGCACTGAGGCCGACAGCTACAAATCTGACAAGTTCAACTCTGCAGCCTCTGTCAGTTTTCCCTCCGTCTTTCCCCCAAATTGAAGTGCAGACCCTTTTAACCAACACAGGAAGGAGGGTTAAGCAAGACTGACAGATAAAGCTGAGAATCCATGGTGAGACCAGAATAACGATACAGCAGATCAATGAATCATGTTCCTAAACCGGAGATGCTTTGGGGAGAAACACGCAAGGACAAAAATCACTGATTGTACAGAGGCCATATGGTGTCTCCCATTTATCTTTAGTATAGTCCAGAAACTGCTTATCAAGCTGTGTTTAAAAACAACCCCCAAGATTTCAATAAAAGCTCATACCCTTCATGTAAATAGAGAAAATCAAGGTTGAGAGAACACAAGAAAAGCCAGATCCACGCAGACCCAGTAACCGATCTTCAATCCATGCCCACCTGCACCCTGGGAAGGGCTCTTCCCCTGCGTCCCATCTCAGGGCTGGACACCAGCGACTTCCCTCATCTCAGTCAACAGGCTGTCCACCAGAGGGACACATGGGCAGCTGCAGATGGACTGCGCTGCATCATTAGGGCAAAAAACAGGACAGTGAGGAGGAGGCTGGCTGGTTCAAAAACACTGAGGAGGCCCCTTTACTTAAGAACCTGAAACTCTAAGGGATAAGGAGGGAAAGGAAAGAGCTGCACCTGGAGTGCACCTGCAGGGAGCGAACCCAGAAGACACTTCGCTCCTCTACTCAATGGAAAGTAGGTGCTGAAGTTAAGAGAAGGTAAACTTTCCAGAAGAAATGCATTTTCACTGTGTCGTATCTCCTGTAGGGTGCCAACTACACTGATGACAGAATACACTCCGACTTCCGGGAGACCTGGGTTGGCTGCCTTCCCATCTCCTGCCTCCAAGCTCCACAAAAGGTCACCTCTCATTAAGTGGTACCCTGTACCCTGAGGCGACTCACCACCTAAACTATGCCGCAAGTGAGCCCCAAGTCCAACAGAGTAAACTACCACTTAGAACAGATTTCTTTTCTTTCCTTTTTTAAAGATTGTATTTCTTTTACTTTCAGAGAGAGGGGAAGGGAGGGAGAAAGAAAGGGAGAGAAACATCAGTGTGTGAGAGATACATCAGCCCGCTGCCTCTCACACACACCAGGCCCACCACCCAGGCACTGACTAGGAATCGAACTTGTTACCATTGGGTTCTCAGGCTGGCGCTCAATACACACAGCCACACCAGCCAAGGCAGATTTCTTTTTCTAATGAAAGAAATTTTGACTTCCCTCTAAAACATATAAACACTTTAAATATTTGCTCAGCCGCTGAATGTCTAAAAGAAATTTATTGGAGAAAGACTTACTATTCAATAAGTAATAATGCAGGGACAAAAAAATATCGCTGTGCTTCTAAAACACGTTCCAAGCAAGCATTTCCAACAGACACTTTGCATGGCCAACAGGCCACTGAAGAACCAGGCTCTGGCATTTTCAGGTTTTTGTTTTTCCCCTCCTCTGAATTTTCCATTGCTTGAACAGCAATCTCTGAGTTAGAATCAAAAGACAGTGTTTTTTTTAACATGTAATTTCACACTCCCCACCCCTGCTTTGCTGTCAAGTATCTGACCCTGGTTTGATAATCTCATTTCCTGAGAATCAAAAAGCTGGAAATTTAAGCTTCCTAGAGTGTTAATTGCGGCCCTGCTCCATTGTTAATCAAAAAATTGGATGGTTTGCATGAAAATGCTTCTCTAATTAATTCTCAGTCATAAATCGCCCTGGTTTTAATAACCCTCCTTGATTGGATAGCCTTTGAAGAGACAGTGCAGCTAATCTGCCCAACTAGGAAAAACACACGCAGAGGAAATGATAAGTGGGCTTACAAGGGACGAACTAGATGATTGCATTAATACTGTGGAACCAAAAAAGTGAGTCTCCTTCCCCGGCTTCTCAGGCCTCACCCAGCGCCCTGGTAAAACAAACCATGAAACTCGGAGTCCTGAACAAAGGCACTGCCAGAGAGGGCACGCATCGGAAGTCAGATCTCCTCACCCTCCTTCCGCAAAACAGCTATTCCTATCATTTTTCAAAAAGAGGTTTCCCTTGACATTTTTCCCCCTACCAACCGGAAATCCAGCAATGTCCACTTGTCACACTGTCTATTTTAATAAGGCAGGGTTTTTGCTTCCCCACTTCCCTCTTCCTCTGACTGGCACTGCATTATCATACATGTCTCTAAGAGGCACTGAACTGAATTTTCATTATCCAAAATGTCAAGATTCGTTTTTGTCATCAGAGAACACAGCTGGTCTACACCAGCAGCCCTTTGATCAATTCAAATGGAACAAGTCACCTGTACATAACTTCATCTTCCCAAGACTAGGTCTTGCATTCCGCAAGCTTTAATTTACAGCTTGTCAGTTTAAGATACCATTTGGGGCCATGGGGGCACTCAAAGAACAACAGATCGTCTTAATTAGCAGTACTTTGCCTTAATCCTGTGATTACTAATAAGGCAACAACTGGTGATTTTCAGCTTCCGAGCAGGACTTATTTAGAATTCACTGTCTGCTGTTTGATAATATTATATGGATTATCGGAAGATGCTGGAACTCTACAGATGTACAATGACTATTTTTAAGAAAGCACTATTTTAACATATAAACAATATCTACGTGGCTTTCCAGGTGACTTGTAAAATACTGATATCTATTTTCTCTGTACTGAAAAACTTCATGGAGGTGGATATAAAAAGTTATTCCAAAAGAAATGACACAGAGTAACAGTCGTGAGTAATTACGGCAACAAGAGAAAGGATTTGAGGTTAATTCGAACGTGAACACAGAATGCTCAAACCCAGCTGAAGTCCTTTCCGTCGATGAGAGAGCACAGAAAAATGCACAGGTCCCCACAGTGAGATGGCACTGCACATGCATCAAAGTGTCTGAAATTAAAAAGCCTGACAATACCCAGTGCCGGCACACACTGCTGGGGAGAACATAAAATGATGCTCTCACTGCAGAACTCTGGCAGGCTCTTAAAAAGTTAACCACATGACCTAGCAATCCCACAGCTAAGTATTCCCAAGGAAACTGAAAATTCGTGTCCCACGTAAAACTTCTTACACGGATGTTTAGAGCAGCATTACTCACAACAAGCAAACACGGGAAACAACATGGACACGCACGAACAGCTGGAAGAAGAAACAATGTGGTACCTCCCGGGCTCCTGCAGCATCATATCCGCACAGCACAGCACTACTCAGCAGTGAGAGACACAGACTACTGACATACACAACAAAGTGGATGAATGTCGAAATCATTGAGTGAAAGAAGCCAGTCACAAAACTGTACACTGTATGATTCAATTTATATAAAACTTAGATATTGTGATATGTGCATACATGGTGTCAGTAGTTAGGTGGGACTGCCGGTGGAGGGAGAAAGGGCACTGTGAGGAACACAAGGAAACTTTGGGATGAAAATGTGGTGTATCTTGACACGGGTACACATCTATCAAAATACATCAAATTGTTTATTTTACATGAATGTGGTTTATTATTGTATGTAAACCACATCGATAAAGTAGAAAGAGGCATGAGACATTTCAAACACAAGTTATTTTACAAACCTTATGTAACAAAGCTCTATTATATTAATTAGTCGACTTTATCATTTATTGGTGGTGTGACTTTGGTCAAGTTACTACCTTCTATGAGCCATGGTTTGATTAGCCACAAAAAAATGAGAAAACAAGGCCTACTTGACAAAATGATCATAGGACTCAAGTGGTAATTATGTATGCACTAGAACAAAATGCCATCTCAGCAGCTTCACCCTCTTCTCTCAAATAATAGAGTTTCCCTTATCTTCCTTCTTCATGTAATTTATCTGTGGCATATTCAAATGTCTCCTCAAGCACTGTTATACTGGAAAAAGCTCTCAACTCGGGAAGACTTAAGCCCCTGTCTCGCTCACCATGTGGTTAATGTGGAATGCTGAGCTTCTTTCCATTTGTAAAAGGCACAACTGCTACGGGGTGGTTAGTAAACGCCTGACACCATGCAAGGAGCTCAAGGTACCTAAGTACCTAAGGTAAATGCACCTGCTGTGGTTCCTGCCTTTCTGGAACATGAAATCAATAATACGTATTTTAAACGAACAACAACAAATAATTAATTGAATAATTTTAGGTATGCCATGTGCTACAAACACAAAAGCTAACCTATTCTGGGGGGAACTTAAACAAGCAATCAAAAAAAAAAGCAGGACTTCCGGCCAAGATGGAGGCGTAGGTAGAGACACTGTGCCTCCTCGCACAACCAAAAGAAGGACAACAACAAATTTAAAAACAAAAAATAACCAGAACTGACAGAAAATCGAACTGTATGGAATTCCAACAACCAAGGAATTAAAGAAGAAACATTCATCCAGACAGGTAGGAGGGGTGGGGACGGGCAGCTGGGTGGAGAGGACTGTGGCAAGGCGGAAGCTGGCAGACCGGGCGAGGCAGTGGATTGTGGACTGGGCTGTCCCACACCCACATGCAGATAAACCAGGAAGAACAACTGGGGAGCGAGACAGACCGCAGAGAGGCAACTCAGGGTCCCAGCTCAGGGAAATAAAGCCTCAAACCTCTGATTGAAAACACCTGCAAGGGTTGAGGTAGCAGCCGGAGAAACTCCCAGCCTCAGAGAGTTCACTGGAGAGACCCACAAGGTCCTAGAACATACACAAACCCACTTACCCAGGAATCAGCACCAAAAGGGCCCAATTTGATTGTGGGTAGTGGGGGAAGTGACTGAAAACTGGCAGAGAGCAGAGCAAGCAGCATTGTACCCTCTCGGACCCCTCCCCCACATACAGCATCACAGCGAAGCGATGTGGGTTGCCCCGCCCTGGTGAACACCCCTTATTAAGTATCAGGCACACCAAGACAAAAAAAAAATGGCCCAAATGAAAGAACAGATCAAAGCTCCAGAAAAAAAATACAACTAAGCGACGAAGAAATAGCCAACCTATCAGATGTACAGCTCAAAACACTGGTAATCAGGATACTCACAGAATTGGTTGAATATGGTCGCAAATTGGACAAAAAAGTGAAGGCTGTGCTAAGTGAAATAAAGGAAAATGTACAGGGAACCAACAGTGATGGGAAGGAAACCGGGACTCAAATCAACAGTATGGACCAGAAGAAAGAAAGAAACATTGAACCAGAACACAATGAAGAAACAAGAATTCAAAAAAATGAGGAGAAGCTTAGGAACCTCCAGGACATCTTTAAACATTCCAACATCCGAATCATAGGGGTGCCAGAAGGAGAAGAGGAAGACCAAGAAATTGAAAACTCATCTGAACAAATAATGAAGGAGAACTTCCCCAATCTGGCAAAGGAAACAGACTTCCAGGGAGTCCAGGAAGCCCAGAGAGTCCCAGAGAAGTTGGACCCAAGGAGGAACACACCAAGGCACATCATAATCCCATTACCCAAGATGAAAGATAAGGAGAGAATCTTAAGCAAGAGGAAGGGAGACAGTTACCTACAAAGGAGTGCCCATCAGACTATCACCTGATTTCTCAAAAGAAACCTTGCGGGTAAGAAGGGGCTGGAAAGTAGTATTCAAAGTCATGAAACGCAAGGACCTACATCCAAAATTATTTTATCCAGCAAAGCTCTCATTTGGAATGGAAGGGCAGAGAAAGTGCTTCCCAGATAAGGTCAAGTTCAAGGAGTTCATCATCATCAAGCCCTTATTATATGAAATGTTAAAGGGATTTATCTAAGAAAAAGAAGATAAAAAATAGGAACAGTAAAATGGCAACAAAGTTATTAACAACTGAACCTAAAACAAAAACAAA
>VMDR010009087.1:0-34482 GCA_007922815.1 Macrotus californicus
CCAAAGGCTGTAATGCAGATATATGGAAAAAAGATGGAGTGTATAATAAATGGTGCTTGAACAATTGTTATGCTTGTGAAGTAAAAAAATAGATCTTTATTTCCCATGATATGTAAAATTCAATTATGAGTCCTTTAAGATTTCAACGTAAAATACAAAATTCCAAAAACTTCAAAAGAAGATAGAGGAGAATACCTCCATAATCTTGGAGTAGAGAAGATTTACTAAACAAGACACAAAATACACTAACCACAAAGGCAAAGACTGATTAATTCATCAATATCAAAGTTAAGACTCTCTATACTTCAAGAGACACCATAGCATGAAAAACACAAAAACCCGAAAGCATATAACTGACAAAGGGTATTAGCGCTAATCCAAAAAGGCATCTTATGAATTAATAAAAAAGGGAAACAAGCTAATGAAAAATAGAAACACAGTTATTTAAGAATTTATGAGGAAAAACCCAAATAAATATTAATATATGGAAAATATCAACTCACAATGATCAGGGAAATGCAAAGTGAACTGTCAGTGAGGTACCATTACACAGTCACCAGGCTATTAAAAATGACAAAGTCTGACAATGCAATGAGTATTAAGCCAGCATGGTCTGAGCTAAGCAGTAATTTCTTTAAAATCCCCTGACTTCAAACAATAAGAGATTATTTCTCAATCACATGCTAAATCCAATATAAGAGGTTGACAGGGGATTCTGCACATGAAAATAACTTGGGGACGCTGCCATCTGGACTTGCTGTGACAAAGAACATGGAGTATCACTTAAAGGGACCTAAATACTTCCATCCAGAAAATGCACGGTATTGTCAGAAGCAAAGGCAAACCAAGCCACAAGCTGGGGACTAAATTCAGGTGAGGAAGTGTAAGCAGCCTTGTGGTTCCTCAGTGAACAGGCAAACTGGGAATATTGACGGGCTCTTGTAATATCTATGACATCAAATGATGGGTGGCATGTGGATCGATGGGAACTGCCACACACTGGTGGGAGAGACACGAACTGGTACAACCAAGGTGATACAAGTTTGGTGTCGCCTAGGAAAGTGGAACATACCCACGCCCTGCAATCTGTCAGTCCCGCCTCTGGGCACTAAATTCTACATGCTGTAGGATCATTCCTGCACATGTATACTATGAGAAACTGCAGATGGGTCTACAGAATCGCTAGTCACAACAGCAAAAGATTTGGAAAACAAGAAAAAGAAAAATCCACCCACAATATAATAGATAAGATACTGCCACACATTCACACAAAGAGTCTACAGAGTAGTGAAAATGAACGACATAAGCCACTCAGATCAACATGATGAATATAATGAATGCAATGTTGAGGAAAAGACGATATGCAGAGCATGATTCCATTTATATTAGGTTCATAACAGACAAAGTTGTATTATATATGAACAGATGCACACATATACATTTATATAACATATATGCATCTGTGTATATTTTGAAATATATACATAATACTTAAGTGCATGTGTTTATGTATGTATATATATTTAGGAATACATTAGTAAATAAATTCATAGGTGGAGAAGCTGTCTAAAAGAGCAAAGAATAATTATGACACAGGTTAGGGCAGTAACTACCTCTGGGGTAGGCAGGAGAATTCAACTGGGGATGCACACAGGGGCTTCTTACATACTGTGTTCTTTTTCTTACCAAGTGTTGTTATAAAAGAGCTTGATTTCTTCTTAATACTGTCTCCCTGTCCATATGTATGTACATAGTGTATACAAATAAAGCACTTTATAATATATAAAACATTTTAAAAAACAGAGAACACTCTGTTCAAGCAAGAAAAAGGTACCAGGCAATAAACTGTAAATCATGCCTAGCGAGAGGATAGTCAGTCACTCAGTGCAAACGTGTCAGAGAAAGGCAAAATGACTGTGGGCTGCGGTGAGCAGGGACACGTCAATGAAGCAGCCAGGACTTGATTGAAGGAGGATAAAATTCTAGTAATGAGGAAGGAGGAGTTGGCTAAATGAAAATGGCATAGGAAAGAAAAGATTGAAACAGAATTTAGTAGATAATGCTTCCGGCAACACAGGCTTGAGTCGTGGGTTGATGTAAACCAATGGCATTGCTTTCTTTCTATCCGTCCAGTCACTAATTTTACTTCTTTGTGAGGCATATATAAGGGCAGCACAAAATAAATGCTATTGCAAATACACACCTAAAATAGATGTATATTTCCATTTAATGCTTCAGTAAAAATATGGAAGACAAAGAGTACAATTCTAAGTAGTCCCCCCAGTGTGCAAGAAATAGGCAAGGTAGAAGTACAGAATTGAAAAAGAGAAAAGAGAATTTCTGTGCCTTCTTGAAATCTTTGAAATCAGGTTGTAGAAATGATCCTCCAGACCAGTGTTACTTGAAGTGATTGACATGTAACACTGTGTAAGTTTAGTGCATGTTAATGTGCTACATTTATGGATGGTGATAGAATTGCCACTGTAGAGATAGTTAGCACCTCTATCGCATTCTATGTGTCAGTTTTATTATTCATTTTATTTCTATAGGAATTTATTGTACTCATCAGTGATGGAGAAGATAAAGTTTCTTTTAAAGAAAGGGCTCCTTACCACAGATAATTTGAGAAATACTGATATCTAGTTGAGCTAGACATGAGGCCTACATTTAGAAATACTTTGAAATCTGGAGTAGACCAAGAAAAAAACGAATCCAAATTTTTGTGGTATTTCTGCTAGTGCATATGGTGATATTACCTTTGAAGTAATAAATTATTTATTGTCACACTATAACCTGGGAGAATGCCCTTCCCTGTCCCCATCTCTAGCCATAAGTAATCAGCTGTCTTTCTACCCACTCCCAAGAAAGCTAATATTACAGATACTATTGGCTGTCCCTGAACTCCTAAATTTTCACCATTCCTGTCCATGTTAGCACCAATTAACGTATGCAGAGGAGAACAGGAGAAATGGTAAGTCATATAATTTTGACCTTCCCATTTCCCTGCTCTCAAATCTCAGGTTTTTCATTACATTCAGAAAAAATTTCTTTTAGCATCCCAAGTACTTTCACACACCCTCTTCTTTCCATGGCTGCTGCCATGATGTCACCTCGGAACGTCGTCATTTCTATCTCAACCTCCCACAATAACCACCACCATGAATTCAGCTCCCTCCACTGAACTTTATCCCACTTAGAGCTGTCAGATTTATTTTCCTGAAGTGGAAGTGTAATTCCAACTCTGAAGCTCAAAACCCTTCAGGCTGCCTACTGAACAACTGCTATTGATGAAATATAAATTTCTCACACCAAACAGTCAACCCTCTATGCTCTGAGCTCAGCTGACCTCCCACTGTTCTTCCTCACATAATTTATATGCTGTAAACAAAAGGAATACCATGCTCTAAACACACCATACCCTGTGAAGCCTTTCCTATAGTCTTCAGTAGAGTACACATCTCCCTCCTTTAACCCCCTGTTCTCCTGCTTTCCCTCCATGACACTTTGTTTGATGGGTTACTTATCTTACTCTCCAATATGTTATAGTTGCTGGTCTCACAGCACACAGAATATTAGCGCCTCGGGGAAGGTGTTAATATGCTCACAGAGCCTGTGGTGGGGGTTCCATGAATAGGAGTCTATAATGTGTGGGAAATTGAATTCTCCAGCGCACAGGAGACAGACTTCAACCTGTTCTTGCTTGTAACTACATTTCCAATGCTATTGACCACTCTCCCATTACCAAAATTTTCCTTCCGCGCATAATTGGCTAGACTGTTCTCTCTGGCAAGAATATTCTTTCAACTTTCTCTCTTCATGCAAATCTCATTTAACCTTCAATGGCCTGTTTAAATCCCAACAATTCTATCTTCCAAATTTTGATAGTAGGAACTGATTTCTCCCTCTGCGATAATCTCTTTTTTCTTCTGTACTTACATCCTCATGACTTATTCAGTTTATAACTGGAAACCTGTACCTTTGACCCCTTTGCCCATTTTTCCCACCTCCCAAACCCCACCTCAGGCAAACACCAATCTGTCCTCTATATCCACAAGCTCTGTTTTTATTTAGAATAATTACTTATTTCTGAATTGGCAAACAAGTATTGAACAGATTTATGGTATTACATACATTTTTTTCAGAGTCACTTCAGAGCAACATGTTCATCATTTATTATTATTTAAAGTCTGAGGTATCTGTCCGTCATATGTGATGTAGTCAATGAGACAGACATGTTGTAGTAGCTAAGAGTATGCACTGTGGGTCTAGGCTGGGTTTAAATCCCAAATCTGCTACTTACTTGTAGTGTGGGAAAGTGTCTTATCCTCTGTGAGCTTTCCATATCTGTGAAATGTAAACAGGAACTGTCCGTCTCTCATACAGTTGCGGTCAGTAGTAAATGAGCAAGAACAGGGGAAACACCTAGAACAGTGCCTGCCCATGGCAAGTGCTCAGGAAACACCGCCTTCCACAATCACTCCCAGACAATAAGGGTTTGGTTTTGCGTTGTTCAGAGCACACATTCATTCCACGTTTATGTATTTAGGACACACAGTATGCCAGCACTGGTACACATTTACTGGGACAGAGGAGTGAACGAGATACAGCTTATGTTCTGGTAGACATATCTGAGCTTCTTACTCTCTTCAGCTCTCTACCACTCTCACCATTTGAACAAATGAGGCCTCATTGTTTCTAAGGTCATGACAATTCCAGCCTGTCTTAAACACCATCTCCGTAGAATGGGGAAAAAACAAACTGAGTAAAATCCAGTGAACTTGAAGTTCTAGAGAGAGAGCCAGTATCATGCAGAGAAAAGCCAAGAGACTTTGAATAGGAAAGATCTTAGTTCATTGTTCAAGTCTATCATTTACCGGATGGCTGACTAGACTCCCTGACTTTTCTGAGCTTAAGTTTCCTACACGTTAGAATTTGTGTAATATCCACCACTTAGGATCATTGAGTAAATCAATTGAAATAAATATTTAAATTGCCTGGCACATGGTTACATACCCCATAAAAGCAAGCTATTATTGTTTTTATGGAAGAGTATATATTTGTTACAGGCATTAGAGACATTTATAATAAAACATCCTAGAATGCCTACCCCATGATCCTAAAATTAGATTTAATTATTTAAAATGTATTAGAAGTACATTAGGAAATCTTAAAAACCTAGTGAATTATGTGCTTTTTAACAAATAACATTTAATAATCCTTAATGAGATGTAAATATATAAACTAATATCTTAATATAAACCCTATTTTATCATAAAACAAAACATAGCAAGTCCTTATGATATCTATAAGAAACTTCGTATCTTGCTCATGTTTTTATGCTGATTCCTTCCCACAGGCCTGTTCTCACCCTCACCAATGCCAGTATTCATAACTAGACACAGTTTTTTAAATTCTCACCCGAGGACATGCCCATCAGTTTCAGAGAGAGGGGAAGGGGTGGAGAGAGAGGGAGAGAGACACAGATGTGGGAGAGAAACATTGTTTGATTGCCTTTTATATGCATCCCAACCAGGGACAGAACGTGCAACCGTGGCATGTGCCCTGACTGGGAATCACACCCACGACCTTTTGGTTTACGCTCCACCCAACTGAGCCACACTGGCCAGGGGATAACTAGACATATTTTTAAAGTCCAGAAAAAAGCAGTCCTTTCCCCAAACCAAGCCCATGGGGAACTCTGTGGAAGAGTGAGGCAGTTATGCTTTGGCTACTGAGCCAGAAAACTAACAGGTGCTCAGTCACTGTTTATTGTTCTTCCAGTCCCCATACTTAGAACAAATTAAGGAAAGTTTTAAACATGCTTTAACAAATATATACTTACCTTTATTATCTAGGGATGCACTGACCAGTATAGTAGCTACTAGCCACAGTGGCTATTTGGAGGTGAGGTGCTGTTAAATGTTTAACAATCATCTACCCCTCCAAAAAAACTGAAACAATTGATTACTTCTGTGGAACAAATGTTCCCATGGTGGTCCATGTTAATCTAGCAATCAACTGGCTCACGAAATTCTAAAAATTGAACAGCTGGCTCTTGCAATCCAGCATGAGCTGGCTGCATGTACCACACTACCCAGACAGTGAGTCTAAACTGAGACATGCTTCTAAGTGTAGAATATTCCCTGTATTTTTAAGAGAGTAAAAAAAGTAAACTATCTTAATGTCTACATTTAACATTATATTTTAGATATACTGACTTCAATAAAATGTTATTAAAACTAATTCTAACTGTTATTTACCGTTGTAAAATGTGGTTACTAGAAAACGTAAAATTATGTATGTGGCTCACATTCAATTCCTATTGGATAGCACTAATCCAGAGAAATATTTCTAACACCATAAATGTACTTATATTTCAAATTATATTTTATTGACATATATTATTTGCCTACCTACAATGGTGACCAAATCATGGTTAAATCAGATTTCCAGAATCCTTAACCTGATTAACTCAGACAACTCATAAGATGATGCTCCACAGGAGTACTATAATGCCTTTCATCTCTCCCTCCAAAAATACAGAAACCCTAAATATCTTTGAGCATATTTAAAATATGTGTATATATATTAAAAACCTGTCTTATTACGTCTCAGATTCCATTATTATTAAATAGCACTAGAAAACACTACGTTTGACACATCTGGTAAGAAGGTGTGGGCGGAAACATTTTAAATGTATAATGAAAGCAAATCTCATAACCCTGATCACACCTGTAACAAATGGTGGGCGAAGCAAATTGAAAACTGTAGTGCATGGGCTGAATTCACAGATATGTGGGTTTTATCGAGGCCTGTAATTTTCCAGTGGCTCCATTGATGGCTTGTGAATACACGGCCTGTGACTATGAAAAGCCTTTGACTGCACTTCAGTGAGCTGATAGCTGGGCTTGAAGGAATAACGCACCCTCACAGATGAGCTGCACCGTAATGAAGGGCCAGGACACAAAAAGATGGCTTCAGCCTAGAAATCGTAACTGGTAGATGACATATGAGCTTTGTCAGGTTACCATGCACCACAGGATGGCCAGAAAACATTTCTTATACCCTGTTCACACAAAAAAAGTGGAATGATTTCACTCATCAAAATTATGAATTCCAAATCTGAAGAATCTGGTTGGTCATTGCAAACCACTTTTTTTCATTATGCTAATGTGCATACAATTATTGCCATCTTTAGAGAATGCCATGAGGTCAGGGTGCAAATGGACAGAGTGTCACACTGGGTACAGGACAACGAAAGGTGGACAGGTGTCATGGAGTGGAGGAAGTACACTGAGCTGGACATGAAGGCCCTCCATTCCAGTCCTGATTTCCTTGCTAACTCTCTGTTTAATCCTGGACACTCCATTTAGCCACTAGACTTCAATTTCTCACCTACAAAATAGGGATAACAGTAGATGTCTTTTGAGGTGGTTGTGACCGTGAATTCAGCAATTACATAAAAAAGCAACTTTGAATGTGGAATATTTTACACAGTGTTATAATAAACAGCTTTAGGGAGCAAGTAGGTGTCACCAAAGAAGAGTCAAAGACGGTAACTTTCTGAGAAAAATTCATCTTTCAAGATATGTTCAGATAAATAATTCATTGAGCAAGTCTGTCTAAAATTGAAAGTTCTCTGCAAAGTGTTGAGAAAGCTTTTTAAAAAATCATTTCTTTTCCCTGCTCTTTGGAGCTTATAGTTTAGTTTGAAAACTATAAATAAACCCATGAAACAATGGGCAATTCTAAGAAACAATTTAAACGATAGCATATTACTGTGAATTAACTGAGTTCCTTTGGTACTTTTGATATGAGTAGGAGACCAGACCAGGTGTTTTTCTGTGAAAGTTTAAAGAAGGAAAGAAGTCATAGGCAGGAGCTTACAATTACTTTTGGATTTAACTGGCAAGGAGAAGGCACACTAAAAAAAAATGAAGTAGCCAGGGCCCAGAGTATATATTAGGGAGACAGGCATGGAAACATTTGCCCATTGACGTGAGAGTCTGAAATGTCAAACCAGGAAGCCTGACTTGGATCAGCTGTTCAGTGGAAAGACCTTGAAGCTCCTGTGTAGAGTCATAGTTTCAATGAAAGGAAGACCGTGATGGTGATAATCAAATATGGCAGAGCTGATGGAGCCTTCGAGGACAGAGCTATTTCCTCACCAATACAATGGAAGCCTCCCTTTAGGATTTTATAAGAATTATAGATTTAGAAGCCAAAACTGCCTAACATATAGGTACATGTCCAATAGAAAGAAACTTTAATGTTATATTAAATAGAGTTTCACATTTTTAAAAAGCTAAAATACTTTCTTTTTACCACAAACCCAACCTTCGATTTTCCTCAGTGAGCCTCAGAGGCTCATTGGCTGCACAAAGACCAGTGTCTAGTAAATAAGAACTGAGCTGGCCTCTGGGCACTGACTCGCTCTCCCTCGCCTTTGCTTTGGTGGACTCCGAATCACCATCAACGGTCAGTAAAAGCAGAATGCAGAAGAGCATCTGAAGACTGAACAATGTCTAGCAAATGTTTTAAGAACAGGCAAAAATGTTATGTTGCCATTCCATATTCCCAATGAACAGATATTAAAGTACAAGCTTCATCACCAGGCAGCAGAAGCTCACTAGCCCTGGCCCTAGGTCATACCATAGCAGTAGCTCAACGTATCTTAATGCTGGAACAGACTCTGGTGGTGCAAACAGGTCTGGTCAGAAGAAAACAGATGCAAGAGGACCCAGAGAGGGAAAAAGTCACCGATGATCACAGAAAGGGAATTTCAAGAGGTTGCTGGATCCTGGGAAGAGAGTATGATGAGGAAGTAGCGAGTCTGGTTGGGATTATTCCTAAGAAGTCATTGATTTTCTAGACAAGCATGTTCGCCCTATTTCAAATTGTACCTTATTTCTCTCCGGTGTGTACCCTACAAGGTTTGTATTGGAGTTGGTTACCCCAGTGCATTGTTAGATTAGGGAACGTATTCATACGTTTGTGCAGTCACCCACTCAACAAAACCATGATAGGTATTCGCTCCGTGTCAGGGCCTACACTAGGCGCTCACCATAAAAACATGAGATGAGACCGCCAGCCTCCAGCCTGGAGTTCTACCCTTTTGTTTTCTTATATTAGACCCTAAGGCAGCCCATTCTTTCCAATCCTTACAGGGAAGCTCATTCAGCAGGGCACTTTATCTATAAAACAGCAATTCTCTATTTTTCAGGAAACTAATTTTTTTAAAAATGTCAAAGTCTTCAGATATTCATAAAAGAAAAGGCAGTGGTTGCTAAGCATTTTTAAATGGTGAGAATATCAGACAATGGGTGTGAAAAACAGGTTTCTATTCAAAGATTATGCTCTGTAGCTATGTCGCCTTTGGTCTGCTACTGGAACTTTCCATGCTCATTAATGAGCTGCAAAATAAACCCTGTTCAACCTACACAACAAGCCTGCCATGAAGACGAAATAGGGTAACATATATAAAATGGCTGAAAAGTATCGTATGCTCTATAAAAACCTATCTGTGTATGTTTTTAACATATTGAAGTATGAAAAAGATACAATTCTAACTATAGAAACAGCATTTCCATAATTGTCACCAGTTGGTCTAGAATTGTTACCAGTCAGCCTAGGAGTTTTCTTTAAGGGCACAAATAATTACACTTCCCTGAGTGACCTGGAAATTATGAAGCTTTGTAAATAAAGACCAGTAGGCTGACACCTGCCAGATCAGCAGAGGGAAGTTGCACCACCTGTTCTCAGGAACACGCAATTATGCACATTTACCAGCTTCCTGGGAACAAAAGTCTCCAACAGCATGTTAAGATCTTATTAGGCTGAGGCACATGTATAAGGCTAAGGTATTTCTTCTCCTTGGTAACAGAACACTAACAGTGGTCTGCCCAGGCTGCTGCATGTGGAGTGGCCAACTGGGGAGCATTTTGCCCTTAGATGGAAACTCTTCCTGCTGTTCTTGCCTGGGAGCTGACACTGCTGCTCTCGCTGTCACGTGGAGAAGGGAGGCCCCACTCCTAGACCATCTGAAATGGAAAAGCCGTCATTGGTTCCCGGCCCTGGCAATTTCTCTGAGTGGCCTCCTAAGTCAGAAGAGTGTGAAGACAGCAACAGTAAACTGGGTTGCACATAGCACAGGCTGGGGAGGTTGGCTGACCTGGTTAGAAACTTATCCTGTGATCCTATGGTCTTCTCCCCACACTGAGTCTCCTACTCCTATCGTGTGAGTGAGCATGCTTCCCTGCATGTCTTCAGGCACATGGACACATTTACATCCACATTATATAGACACCCCTCATGTATGAGCATATATTATACTATGCACACATACACAGATATGGAGATGAGGGAGGGGGAGAAGACAGAGAATAGAATAGAATCTCTCTGGGGGAGAAATTTTGATTGTTTTGTTCAGTCCTGTGTTTCCAACCCTCAGAACAGTGTCTGACACACAGGAATTGCTTATAGCAGTCCTCTCTTACTGGAGTAATGTTACATTTTTTAAAAAATCGATGGCTTTAAACAATAGGCATTTGTTTTTGGCTCCTCGACCTTTAGGCTTAATATAGCCTGGCTTCACCCTGCTAAGTCCTGCTAGCCCTTGCTGAGTTCAACTCCAGGCTGAGGGCCAGATTCAGGTCTATTTCATGTCTTCTACTGTCATCTCAGACTGGACATCTAAAATTAAAGCAGGAGAACACAGAGAAAGGCTGTGGAATAAAAACCTGGTGAGAAGCAGAATAGGAAGCCCCTGAGTCTGTACAGATGTGACCATAGAAAGTGACTACAGACAAGTTACTCTCTGGGTACAGAGAATGGGAAGCTAAGTCAGCAGTTTTCAAACTTTCTTTGGAAAGGCTCACTCAGAATCCATTGGGCACAACAGATAAGAGTGCCGGGGCTTTATCAGCCCTAATGGATGCTCCTGATGGCACAGTGAGAAAAATGCTGCCCTAATGGGCCCTATGCTGCCCTAGGCATGAACAGTGCTCTAAGGAAGAAGAAAGGCATTAGCTTGGAGCCCCAGGAGTGGATGTCTGGACCACAGGAAGTAGTCTGCACACATGAGGCAGGAGCTTTCTGAGCAGAGAAAAGAATAGCACAGCAGTAATGCATGATCACACATGTCACCACCCATTCTCTTGACACAGGGGAGAAGCAGATACAACAGCAACCCAGCCTCCTACCTGTGGGGACAGAGATGAAAACACTAGAGATGAGCAAGAGACCTCAGAAACAAGCAATTGTCCTCTCTACTCCAGGTCACATAGGATGCAATGACAGTGTCTGGGAAAATGTGCTGATAGATATTCTGCTCCTCAGTTTTTGATTTAAAAACCATTCTTATAGTGGAATCGAATGGCATTTGTTTTTCACTGCCTGGTTTATTTCACTTAGCATACCATATGATCTTACCTATAAGAGGAACCTAATGAACAAAACAAATGAGCAAAACAGAACCAGAGGCTTGGAAACAAGGAACAGACTGACAGTAACCAGAAGGGAGGGTGGGAGGGTAAGGGGAGAAAGAAGGTAAAGTGTCTAATCAACAAGCAGACATAAATGACCCACGGACATGGACAACCAAGTGGGGACTGATTTGTGGGAGCTGGGGGTGGGCGGGGCAGGGGAGAGCAATGGGGGTAAATTGGGACAACTGTAATAGAACAATGATAAAAAATTAATTAAAAATGTAAAAAGAAAAGTTCCAGTATGTTACTGCATGTGTGTGTGACACATGCCTGCATGCCTTCCCAGTGACATCCCTGAAACAGATTGAAAGTAAGAGTCCTCTTAGCTCGAATACCCCAAAGGTTTATTCACCATTTCAACTTGTTTCCCCTCAAATATTTGCATCCATTCTAAAGATGAGGATGCTGTTTCACTGATTCTGTCCAGCTGCTCAGATCTGGGTGAGATTCAAGATGAATTCTAGAAGTGTGTTCAATTTGCATGCTAGAGGTTCTTAATGTATTTACATTTTTTAATGTTTTATTATTAACACTGTTGTACAGTGTTACCTTCGGGGAGCAGCAGTGTGACGCACAGATACATAGGGAGAAAACCTGGATAATCTTGGGTGCTCTGAAGCAACTCTAAAGAGTTGTATCAACTCTAAAGAGAGATGTATTTAAGAGTATCTCTAAAATCCCTTCTAGTTTAAGTTAGGGTGATTGTGTATTGACAAAGTTAAAATTCAAAGATTTATTTCCTGATGACCACAGAAGGATGATGGTAAGAAAACTCCAGTGACTCAGGATTGGGGGACCAAGAAGGACCAATATTTGAAGAGAAGGCTTCTCTGCATACTTGCATCCTCATAAAAAGGCACAGACTTAAAAAGGCACAGAGTCTGCCACAGCTCATTGCATGAATGCTTGGCCACTCTCCAGGACCACCACGGGATGCTTAACATCGTTTGAATTAAGGACCATCTTTTAAAACATACAAGGGACCTCTCGCAGAAAAATGCACCATGTGCCTAGGACCACAAACTTGGGTGTCAAGCTTCAGAGTTTGAGTTCCCCTGAAGCTCATCCATGGATGGCTAAGAAATGATTTCCAGGGCAGGAGTCCAAGCAGCCTTAAAACAATGAGCTGACTTTGGGGAGATTAAGGAAAGAAAATATGATAACTACAACTAGCAAAATGTATCTAAAATATTAAAAATTTAACTTTTGTCAATATTTAGTCTGACTTAAAATTACACTCATTTAATTTACAAACAATATATATATATATATATATATATATATATTGAGAGCCACATATTTAAAAAATGTTACAGCTGTTACATAATTTGCGCAGTTTGAAGAACATGAACCTAGTCTCACTGGCTATTCCCATAGACAGGAAGAGGTGTGGTGTGAAAGCTTTCCAATCTTTTAACCTCTCTGCAATCCTACTTGGTGGCTAAATCCCTCATTACCTATTTCTTTTTGAAAATCTAGGAGGTTTCACCCATTCAACCATTAAAAACTATTAATACAAAACTATGAATATGTGCATTGTTTCTCTAGCCAGTAAGATTCATGGAGAACTGAACACATAAAAGTAATGTTTCGTGGGTGTTATGAGAAGAAATATAAAGCCAGATGAATGTACAGAGTCACCAGGAGATCCAACATTGGTCCAACCCATAGCAGGGGACTCAGACACTACAAGACAGCACATGAGCACTAAGTATCAGTGAGCAGGGTACCAAGGGGTTTAGCAATGGAAGGATACACTTTCTTTCAAACCAGAATTTGGAAGTCATTGCAAACATGGCTCCCCCCGATTCACACCCACCATCTTATAACTTAGACTCCTGGTTGGAGTCCCTCTAGAGAATCCTAAACTCCAAAAATATCTTAAAGCATCATTTTTCAACTGGATGTGATTTTGCCCCTAAGGGACACTTGGCAATGTTTGGGGACAATTTTTAGTCTCATAATTTCAAGAGTATGTCACTGGTATCTAGTGGGTAGAAGCCAAATATGCTGCTAACATCCTACAAGGCACAAGACAACCACCCACAACAAAGAATGGCCTTGCCCAAAAGTCAACAGTGACAAAGTCAAGAAAAGCTGTCTTAACGGAACAAAGTGAGACCATTAGGATTGGCCCACAGTAGGGGGCCACACTAGAAATGTATGTTTTCATTCATTGGCTCCTTGTTTGCTGTTCTAACCCAGAAACTTCAATCCTCTGAGCAGCCAGTCTGCCCCCAGTGGAGCCTGAAATATCACTGATTCACTACCAACTATTCATCTCACAATAGGGAAGAAATTTAAGACCAGCTCTATCAAAGGAAGCATAAATCTGTCCTTTCCGTTGGCCTTAAAGAAACAGAATTTAATTATCTCAGCTGGGGCCTAATGAGCCAGTGTCCACATCAGAAAAGTGCTCTGTGTTTGACGCATTTGACAGTGTGTTAGGAGAAAATAGGGGAAAATACTGGAAGACTAATTGAGCACTGCAGCTGAGCAATCCGTGGAAGTCCTGTCCTCTAGCTAAAGGTTGCCATGCTTCGGTGGAGCTGGAGACAGACTCGGCCATGAGGATTTCACTCTTCCACATGGAAACAATATGACTTTAAACATATCAAAAGCTGGAAGCACTGGGGAGGCATGCTTTTGTTGTAAGAATTGCTGTCAAAAGGAACCACCCAGCTGTGGCTAAAGGTTTGACTTCTATGTAAAGTGCATCAGACATTAAATGGTTCCAGGTGCCTAGTGTTCTGCTTTGGGACAGGAAAGCAGGGCTGCTGGGCCAGCCCCGTGAGACAAGGTCATCATGCAGCATTTGTGAAATAGTCAGGAGTTCCTGGCAGGCACTGGGGCTCCGCCCCTGATATGGCCACTCCAGGTAACAAAAGAGAAAGACATCAAGAGGATGCAAGGGGACATCAGCAGAGGGAGTAGAGTAAATGTGATTCTGAAACAGCTTTGGGCAATGTATCTCAGTCCTGGGCTGCTGGGAAATGACTGAGGCCAGGACTGGTCAGAATATAACAAGCATCTACGTGCATTAAGTCAGACTTGGATGCAAAGATTAATCTGCCAGCTGCTTGATGTATGGTTAATTAACATCTCTCAGTCTCAGTTATCTCACTTGAAAAATGGTCTCAGAGTTACTTTATGTGTAACTAAAAGCATGCATGCAAACTACTTATGAAGATTCATTAAAAACCTGCCTATAAATCTAGTCCATCGTATTCCCTTTTTATGGAATATCTGAGAATACATGATTGAAATCAGCTTAGATTATAAGCAGATCTGGTAGTGGCAGAGGCAACAGACCAAGGATATAAGGACCTTCTATCATCATCATCATCCTACCTAAGGGTTGCTACGACACCTGAAAAACTTTGTAAGTGAAATGATTCCTCAGTTTAAAGCATTCAAGGTCTTCATTAAAACATGAGTGTCCCCAAGGAAGTTGACCTATTCTCTATACTAAAATCTTATTGAAAATTATTCTAATATTTTTTAAAAAGTGTGGGGTCGGGGGAGAGACCAGATGTGGAATGAGCAGATCTGCCATCTATACTCTGAGTCAAGCTAGCTGTACGACCCTGGCCAAATAACTTCACTTGTGTGAGTTGCAGCATCTTCAACTGCAGTTGTACAGTTCTAGTGAATGCCCCAATTCTTAAAGACATGGTAGGAATTAGGGTAGTGGAGGTATAAACACACTGAAAATTTCAAAGTGCTATATGTACAAATGATAGTATTACTAGTATTATTATCCAACAAGTTACCCACACATGGATGCATGATACACAATGCACACTAGTAATAACCTCATCTTTGACTGTAAACTAAGACAGAAAAAGACAAGTCCTTCAGTTAGGGTTGAGAAGATGAACATGAAGCAGCATTATTCAGGAGCATCTTCTGCAAGTGGTGCCTGGAAAGAACGAAATGCAGGAGACTGTAGATCTGGACTTTCCAGATGCACATGTCATGTATGGGAAGCAAACGTTGACCCTAGAAAGTCATATCCCTTCCCCACTGTTCCCTCCCCATGTTGAAATGGCAATCATAAACCTGAGAAAGGAACTCAAATGATTCCTCTATACCAGCAATTTTCAACCTTTTTCATCTCAATTATTCTATACCAATAATTTTCAACCTTTTTCATCTCTTGGCACACAGAAATAAACTAATTACTGAAATTCTGCAGCACACCAAAAAAAATATGTATTTTGCTGATCTGACAAAAACTAGGTATACTTTTGACTCATTCACACCAGTTACTGCTGTGTTGGCTGTTGTTATTTTTTTATTTGATAGTCTAAGAGAAAGAGGTCAGTATCCCTGATAAGTAGTCACATACTGCATGTTTTTAAAATTCTTGTGGTACATGAGTTGAAAATTACTGCTTTATATTTATTGGTTTGTTTAGTGTATTTCTTAGTTACCCAGTTTTAACATCTAAAAACTGGATTTGGCGGACAGTTACCAAAATCAGACTAAAAAAAAGTTTGGATTAGGAGTGTTGGAGGTCATCCAGGGGAAGGGTAACTGGCTATAGATGAAGAAGTGAGAAAGGGGACTTGAGTGTGGACATTTATCCAAAATTAGGAGATCATCGAGGGGTAATGATGAACATGATGAGTGTGGGTCCTGTACAGCTAGTAGAAGCCCTGAATTGACTTAAGATTCAGTACGTTTCTTCTGATGCAAGCTGGAGCAGGGCAGTGATCAGGGACCCTTCTAATAAGAGACTCCACAATAGTGGAGTCATTGATATTAGAGGCCTCCAGGAAGCCTGGAGCTCAGGTCAAGAAATTCAGTTCCTGGAAATGTAGACATCCAAGTAGGAACCTAGGCACAGGGCAAGAGAAAAAACCTGGTATTTGTGAAGCACCCATTTTGTGTCATTTGTTGAACCAGCCAGTGAATGTGATGAGATGCCTTCGATCACTCTCATTTTTCAAGTAAAAAACTGTAGGCTCAAAAGAGTCTCAAAAAACCCAGGTGAAAAATGGCAAAGACCTTGTTCTCTCACATGTACCTCCTAGTACCTTGCACTTAGGAAATGCTTCATTAATATGTACCAACTTGTTGGGAGAGCACTGAGCTGAATTTTACTAATTATGCTGTGAAATGTACACATGCCCATGTGCATTCTCATTTTCCCCCAGAAGACTGTGAGCTTATTAGCACCTTCTCCTTTTATATCCCCATCAGCATAATAAAGGACACATAATAGAAGTTTAATAACTACATGAAATTTTGAATGAAACTGAATTAAAAATTTGAACAAGCCTATTAATGTATGTGTGCAAGCTATTTTCTCCTGAAAACCCCCGAATATACAAGGTAGAGTCAATCCCCCCCCAAAAAAAGGACATATACACATATTAGGTGGTCCTTTCTTTCATTTATGAAGAGGATATTTTATTTTAACATTCAAAGTGCTTCTCTGGTATCCTCATCACCCTTCATGAGATCTCTCCCATTCTATCTTTTTTATCATCTAAGGTTGGTTGACCCACTCTGCGTGGGCAATTAAACCCACACAGACCTCCTTTTCAGGTTCAATTGGTAATGAGCCTCTGGGACTCTCTGCCTGCACTACCTCCCTTACACACCGCCCTGAAGCTCATTTCACACTGTACAAAACCTAGGAGATACAGATAGGAGACAGGGGAAGGATCTCTCTGTTGGTATGGCTGCTGACCCTCCAAACCTTGAACTTAAAAGCAGAGCACACCACCACCAACAGATAGCACCCAAGTGTTTCCCTTCATTAGCTGGAAACGTAGGGACCTCTCAAAGAAAAAAAAAAGGAAAAAACAGAGGAGAAACGCATATGATTGATACACACCTCAGAGTCCTGAATTCAAAGATCACAGTATTATACGACTTTTTTTTCTCCCAGATTCTCTTTTATAACTGATATCATAATGCCATTTTGTCTTGTACCATAATATGTAGAATAAAAGTGAATGGTTGCTACCCAGGAGATATGGATCAGCACACGAAGCTCTATGGAACTATTAAGTCTTGCCTTTAATCACATTAAATGGGAGAGAGTGACATAGCCCATCACAGAAGACCAGGTTTTTCTTTCCATTTTTTCAATATATATGTGAATGTACTGCAACCTACAGTAAAGTACATTCACATTTCTGCATGCAACATAATTCACACCCACTTTAATGAACCCCGCTGGGGATTCTCATTCTTTTGTTAAGCTGGAATTGAACTAGAACGAGGGCCTCTCCAAACATTATTCTGTAAATTGAGAGTCTACTGCCAGCCCTGCTGAACCACTTGCCAGCCCCTGAGCATAGATTCCTGCCTGTTGCACGTGCTGTTTCCTAAGACTCCATTGCACAGCTTGACCTGACTATAGGCAAAGTATTTTTTATAACTCATTTCAGTCCTCTACTTCTTCTAGAAGTTTTCCCTTGTTCATTTAGTACACAACATCCCCTACTATATGTGCTCATTACACCACTTCTCCATTCCTTATTACACGTTTGTCTCTCCATCGTTCCTCTTTTAACTATATACCCTACCTCACCCACCTACCCACCCAGAAAACTGAGCTCCCAAGACACAGGGACCAATATTTATGTATCTACCTTCAGTGTTTAGTACAGTGTCTGACCAATGGGGGGGCTCTTCAAAACCAAGGAAGGAAAAATAAATTTATATTTGTGTGCCTCTTCATGAGTGAGTAGGTGAGCTCTGAATAAAACAGAAAAATGATTCCAGCCAAGCTTAGGTTATTCAGAAGTCCAATTTGGGGACAATTAGTCGATTTAGGCATACTTTCAATAGGGTTACGGGGGGTTAAGAAAAATGAAAATGATAGGTAAAATAAAGAGAGGATGCACAGCCACCGATTCCTTTACTCCTATTGTGAAACAGTGCCAAGAACACAAGAAGATTTGTGCTATAGACAGTGACTGCTTTATGGGCTAAACCAGGAATAAAACCCTCTGATCATCTGTCATGTGGTTTTTCATTGTATTGAAATATAACAGATCAGCAAATTTTCAATATAGGCTTACGCTCTGAAACAAAGACACGGCTTTGTTACATGAAACTTTTTCAGAATGGCCTTGCTTTCGTGAAATTTTAAGAGAATAAGAGAATGCATTGTTCTACCCTGCACCAGCCCCCTCATCAGCTCTTGAAGGCAAATAAGGCAGCCCCCTATTCCATGCTCTTGCTCATCCATTGTTCCCATCCAGCCCTATGAGGGAAACAAGGACTGTTCTATTAGGAATAAAAAGCTGTCTTGAAAAACAAGAGTGAGCTAAAAGCACCTAAGTATGGGATTGTCTACAGCTCTGCCCTCCTCCCGCTGCAGACCCTGGATCTTCTCTCCAACAAATGCAACATGAAAAAAACCCAAAAGGCTTGGATACTCTGGCAAAGAACAGTCTAGTTCCATTATTCTGAGTGTGGTATCCATGCATCAATGAGGTTCATTAGTCGGGTCTGGCAGCCATGATGACAAGAGCCACAGAATGAGCTTCTTACCTCACAACGCCCTTTCCAATCTGTTCACTGATAACTAATGCCTATATTTCCTTTAGAGGAAGGACAGAGTCTTTCCTTTCATAAAAAATGAAGCAGTCAATGGAAATTTACTCACGTGGGGGTTGAAGATCCATACATTAAAATTCGTAATAAAATATAGGACAGAATGGGAATAGGAGTCCAAGAGGACAGTCTTTGGGTAGAAGGACCTCTGTTTAAGAGGGGAAAAATAAAGACACAGTGAAGACTGGGAATGAATTTCAGAATCTGCAGGGAACGTGCAATGACTTCACCCAGGTTTTCTCAGACCTTAACTCATCGCGTACCGCTCATGAGTTTTCTCATGCTTCGTGCACCATCTGTTAGTCTAAGTGTGTGTTCACAGCTTTTCTTTTCCACACTGAAAGTAGATGGTGAATTTCTTTTTATTACTCAAATGTCGTGATATACTGAAATCCTAGCCCCCCATACCTGTGAATTGTATCTTCTCTGGAAATAGGGTTTTGTAGATATGACCAAGCTAAGAAAATACAATGCTGACTTATAGCAGGCCCTGCAATCCAATGGTCAGTGTAATTATAAGGAAATGGGTATTTAGAGCTATTAAGACACAAACACAAAGAAAAGAGGGTCATGTGGAAAAAAGAAACAGAAGTTGGAGTGATGCTGCTACAAGCCAAGGAATGACAAGGATTGTTGGGAGTCATAAGAAGCTAAGAGGCGGTAAGGGAGAATTTTTCTCTAGAGCCTTCAGAGGAAGCGTGGTCCCACTGACACCTTGATTTTGCATGGTTAACCTGCAGAACTGAGAAAGAATAAATTTCTACTGTTTTAAGCTCCTCATTTACAGCAATTTGAAATGGCAGCCATAGAAAACTCATACTCAAGTATCATCCAATTCACTATTATATTCACTTGTGTATTAGAACACACTTTTCATGGGTCTCGCATTTCTGCATATCTTGTGAGCAGAGGAACTGATAGCTTCTGAGCCAGACTATCTTTCCAAGGATGCCCGAAGAGCAAAAGGCTTTGGGAGAGAGAGAACCTACCTCTGGGAGAAGGCAGACATGTTCACATACTGTCTGCCTCCAGGGTCAAGGTTGAGAATATTAGCTTTCAGCCTCTAAGTGACTGGCATTTCCTAAGCACTAGGTTCCTCTCCTGCAATGCAGCCCACAGTATACACAGGGGCCACCTTGTCCTTGTCGCCACGCCCTGTGGCAACTGGGGCTTGGAAAGCCAGGCCAAATGATGATACTCTGACTACTATTACTGCTGTGAGTACTAAACTGGTATGTATATGACTCAGGAGTCTTGTATCTTCTGCCAGCATTCATAAAACTGTAGCAGGTTCACTTGTTACCCTGCAAGCAGGGTAAAATCTCAGACCCTTCAGAGTCTTTGACACTGTGTGCCTTGCCATCCAAGCACCTGACCATCTTCCATCCTGTCTCCAAGGAACACATGCCCCTTCCTTATTTGCTCATCAGTGTGCTATACAGGCAGTACAGGGCCAGGTTTTTATAGTTCATGACCACTAAATGCATAGTTGGGCAGCCAAGGCCATCACATGGCAATCAACTAAACTCTAAACCAGCAGCTTCAATAGCCCCTGACACTTTACCACCAATGCAGAATCTCAGACCCAGTCCAAACAGAACCAAAATCTCCAAGTGATTTCAGGGCACATGGTCGTTTCTACAGTGCTGAGTTAAGTTAGATCACAGTAAGATGAAGAACATCTGCTTCATGGTACCATGATAGCTCAGTGAGGGAGAGCAGCGTCACCCGGAGTTGTCAGGAAAAGCCACATGTCTTCTAGTGTTTTGGAATCTCTATGGAAAAGGTAGAAATTAGGGGACTAGGAGATAAGGAAGACACATGGAAAAGTAGGAATATATAAACAAAGGCAAGGGACACCGTGAACTCTCAACTTTGCAAGCAGGTCCCCTTAGTCTGATCTATCCAAATCAGAAATAAACCAAATATTTCCAACATCTCAAAGTCCCCCAGGGCCCTGGTAGCCTGAGTAGGAGGTGGGGACCCCAGACCAGGGGTCTTCAGACAACAAGAAGAGGTATTTAAGCTTCTGCAATTCAAGGAAGCCTACCTAAGATAGGAAAGATGTCGTGGCTTCTCAGTAAAGGAGAAACTCAGTGCTAAAATATTCTCTCTCCCTTTTAACTGATTCTCTAACCCGTTTCATTTCAGCTACTGACCCAAAACTATTACTTTCTTCTCCTACTTTAAATACAAGTATATCAAGAGTTGGGCTATTCTAACATCCCATTGGGGGTCCCCCAGAGGTTTTAAGGAAGGAAGTTATGCAAGGAACAGAAAAGCCTCAAATGTTACAGACAAACTGAGAGTCAGCAGCATGGAAGTGGGCGTTGACATCTCATGGCTTTCCAGGACTTCTGGCCTCCCAGTACAGTAGCGCCTCAAGGTTAGAAAGCCTGAACCGCCCTCCACCCCATCCTCCATCTGCAGCGGCTGGGGTGAGACCCTGAGTGCATCATCAGCTCTGCCAGCTGTGCTACAAAACACAGCAGTGAAGGCAAAGGCCGCTGGAGCAGCTAAAAGGACTTAGAGCTCTTAGATATTTCAAGACAAATAGAAAGGTTTACTCGTAAGAAAATTAAAATGCAAATGGCAATGTCTGCTTAATGTCCTTTGGAGAACCCCAATGCTATAAATACACTATTTACTCCTAGACATGAGCACAGGCGCATAATTGTGTTAATATGCAGGAGGCAACTCATCCTGCTTTTTAAAGCTCCCCCTACATTTTACAGCTTTACAAATGTCAGGCTGTTAGGCCATAACTCTCCGGTGAGGACCTCATTACCTATAAAGCATTCATATCTGCCACATAAAAGATGCAGGTGAGACATAGATTTAGCAATTAACCCATACATCTTTATCCATCTGACTGGTCTTGCCTATTTTTTTAAAAAAACAACAATTATATTTTCCTGGGAACCTTTTACAAAGTGCAACTCTTTTCCTTTACATTCAATTTGGGGAATGAAACTGTCAATCAAAACATTAATTTCCTCTGAAAGTAGTGTAGTTGGGGCTACTTCTTCAAAAAATAATAATGCTGGTAGACTCCCAAAAATCTAAGAAATTTTGCAACAGTCCTAGGAACAGGGCGTCTCCAAGTTCCTTAACTTGGCTCAGACAAAAATGCAAAAACAGGGGAGGCCCCTCCCTCTTGTGCTTTCCCTACCCCTGCCACACGCAGGCCATTGGGAGGTCCAAACCTTGCCTCACAGGCCCACCTCTCAAGGAAATGCCCTTTGCTCTGGGTCTTTCTTTACTTCTGTGCTCCCTTATCAGAACCTGCTATTACCTTGGCAATGAGAAACAGATGTACCTTCTGGCATGACAAAGATTCTGTCATTGATTTTATTTCTATTCAAGCTTCCCTGAATGCTTTTCCAGCTAGGCCTGAGAGATTTGGACTTCTGAGTTCATCCTTGCATGGTCCAATTTAGCAAGAATTAGGCTAAGTCAGTGTAACCAGAAGGCCCTGCTCACCATATCGGGTCAGGTTCCTCACCCTCCACCACCCTCAGATAGCAATGTCTGATCACCCCCGGGTGCTTTCAGCAAGAACCCTGTTAGGTCAGCATAGTTAGAATTCTCCCTTACCCTTGATATTTCCTCGTAGTTATTTCCCATGCACTGATGCCATCCTGTGCCTTGGCTATAAATTCCGACTTGCCCATGCTATATTGAGAGTGGAGCCCAGTACGTCTCTCCCACTGCAGAGCTCCATCACAATGATCCCTCTACCTATTGCAAGAGACCCTCCAACCCCATCTCCCTTAAATAAAGTCTTCCTTACCATACTTTTACATATGTCATTGATTTTGTTTTACTTTAACAGACTTAACTAATAATCAATACCTTTGGGACTGGGGAGAAGATTAACATTGGTTCAGAATCAGTGGTCATTATGAGCAACTTTAATCCTTATCATTACTCCAGAAAGTAGCAAATGTCTTCCTTATATTTCAAATATGAAAACTGGAACTCAAAAAAGCTAAGCACCTAGCCCAAGGTTGCCCAGTACTCTCTAGCACTGGGCCTCAGCCTTTTTGGCATGAGAGACAGGTTTTGAGGAAGACAATTTTTCCAGGCAGCAGGGTAGGGAGGATGGTATGGTTTGGGGATGATTCAAGTGCATTACATTCAAGCTGACCTCCTGCTGTGTGGCCCAGTTCCTAGCAAGCCCAGACCAGTATCAGTCCAAGGCCCAGAGGTTGGGGACTCCTGCCCTGTAAGACCTTAAACCTCAGGCTCACTGCAGGATGCATGTTCACCCCACTTTCAAAGGACGGCTCAGTGTCTCTCCTTAGCTCATGCAGTGAATGAGAGTCCTTGGTGTGGCAGCCTGGTAACTACTACATGATTACTTTCTCCTCAAGAATAAAGCATTAACCTAAAGAAGAAGAATAATAATAAAAGAAAAGAAAGAAAGAAATTAATGACCCTGATACGTAAAATATTTTCCTCACCATGAATAGGACTTGCTGGCTCCCCAACAATATAGACAAAGAATAACAATTAGATTCCCGATTCCTTTCTATGCTGGGGTAACAGAGAATGGGGGCTGCTTTTCTGGTACCATATAAACATGTAACTCTTGATCTGATTTACATTTCTAAGAGACATCAGCTAAGCAAGGTGCAGTTCTCAGCCTGAATGTGAATAGGTTAGTTCCCAAGGGGACACTTACAAGAACCTTACAAAACAACCCCAGGAAATTGGAAGGTAAGTGCTATTTTTATGACAGCTCTCAAGCTCCTGGGGTAAAAATCCATAATGTCTTACATCTATTAAGGCAATTTATTACCAGCCTGCCTTACTTACCTAGGTTTTTTAGATTTTTGAAGGACAACTTTAAGTCACAAAAATGTTTCATCCGAAGCAAAAACTCTTTTTCCTCTAAGAGTATAGTTAGGAAAGTTCAATGATGTGAACTTGAACTGTACTGAAAATAACTCGACTGAATTACACAAATTCTTTTTAAAAATTACTAAACATTTATTCTCAGCCAGATACCAGACAAAGCGATTGTGACAGATGTTCCATGTGCTGAAATGAAATAATAATGCCTTTGAGTTTGTACAGCATGTTCAAAGAAGTATTAATAATAGCAATGATTAGCTATTATTAGCTAATCACAACAATAATAGCAATAATAAGAGCACTCATTGAGTCCTAAGCATCTTTTAAAAGGTTACTTAATTTAATTGTCACAACTACCTTGAATATTTACTATCATTAGCTCAATCTTAAAATTGATGGAGTCAGCCAGGTGGCTCATCAAAGGGCAAACCCAGGTTTTGAACCAAGTCCATCTCATTCCCAGTTCCATCCTCTTTCCTGGCCAAATACAATCCCCTCATGTATGAGACTCTACTCCATTTGCTTCACAGAATGAGCTAGTAAGAGCCACGTGAAGACAAATTACTGTCGCCATCTAACACATAAGAAGTCTGAGCATAAAGTATTGTCCTGTCCTGCATGGCTGAGAGACACTGTTTGTTACTAAGATAATAGAGAAAAACCCGCAGCGTTCTTGGCTCCAAGTCTGAGCTCTTTTCTCCAGAACGTGCCAGCAACCTAAATGTTGTTCAGGTTAGGCTGTGTTCCTCGAGGTCACTCTGCAACCTGCCTCCGGGAAAACCCAGGCCAGGAACATTATGAGTACACGATTGAACACACTGAACACTTACAGCTTTGAGTTATGAGATTGAAAGAGGGGATCAGACAATAACACCTCTAATAGCCCACCCAGCAGGCCATGGGCAGTGGTAATGGTATGCTGGTAAAGTGGCTCTCCAAAAAGGAGATGTGTAAGGTTTGCCAATTCCCGTTGCCTAAATACACCCATATAGCCAGCTTCAAACGACCAATATCACCGGGAAAGAGGTATGCACAATCAGCTTCAGGAGCCTGAGGAAGCCAGCTCCAGCACGACACTGCCAAGGCCATCAGGAGTCATCGGCAGTTCTGAATCCTTCCCTTGGAAAAAACACTTCCAGTGTCAGCCACAGTCGTCATCTCTACAAACATAAAAGTCCTGGGAAGAATGCAGGACGGAGAGGTACTTATTTGAGTTCTACTATATTAGAGTTGAGGCCAGTGCTCTCCCTGGAGCTGGTTTCTGACAAATGGAGAAAGAGGTGCTAGAAAAGCAGTCCAAATAATGATGGTAGGAGACACGGGACAGGTATGTTTTGTTTGTTTGTAAACAAAATCGAGGTAAAATTAAAAAAAAAAAAGGAGACCCTAGGCATAGAGGCAAAGACAGACAGGCTTAAAAATGGAAAAAGAGATCCATAAAGTAGAGAGAAATACATAATCTCAAGCAACCAGGATAAGATTTCAGCCTGAGCATCACGGCTTCACCTAGTTGCTTGTCAGGTTAGCAAGACATGCCAGGGAATAGAGCCAGGAGTCCTGGGAATTTGTTATCTTGTAAGTCAGCCACGTAGTCAGGCTGATTCTATTTCCTAAGCTGGCCAGCCTCCTTACAGGCATGGGCATGGGACAAGTTCATCACCCCAGAAGGTCCAGAACATTCCCACAAAGCAGCTGGTGACATTTTGTCACCACACAGCTTTCTCATATCCTATCCCTTGTCTGGTCCTGTGCCTTTCCTCTCCGTGCATTCCCCATGCCACCCTCCGCCCCATGGTGCAATGTGTGTGCACACTGGCTGGCTTATCCTCTGAAGTCTACCACACTCCCTCATCTGGGTACCAGGCCAAGGTCTAGGACACCACACTGCCCCTTCAGCAGCCTCTTTACCGGTTTGATGGGAACTCTGCCTAAGAAAGGGAAACGGTTTGAAGAGACAGGATGGAGAAAAAGGAGAGGCAACAGCAGAGAACAATCAACTTGACCTGCTTTCCTCCCCACATGCTTGACATGCAGGCGCCCTCACCTCTCCAGAGACACTGAGTCTTATTCTTTTGTCAGCTCTCCTTCTCTGAGAGCCCGGGCCTTTACAAACTCCTTCCTTCCAAAAGTCGATACTTCCAAAGAAGGTGGCCTGATGCCCTCACCTCCAGAGCAGATGGTCGCTAATTGCCACAAGTAAACAAACATAGGCTGCAACAGATATATCTTGTACCTCTTAATATCATTAATTTTCAAGAACACCAGGGGCACCCGCTCCCAATCAGAGGCAAGCATGAGGCTCGGAGCAGAACTGAAGGTGCTGTGCCAGACTGGCAACATGGCGGTGGGGGCGGGGGGGCGCTGCCACCAAACCTGCCAGCCCCAGACCCAGAAGAAGGAATTCAGGCAGCCACTTAACCTCATTGCCTTTGTTTTCTCATCTGTGAAACACTAGGTAATAAAATCCTTCTGCTTCCTCATGGGGTTTGATGTGAGTGAACTAATTAATGATTGTATAAAGCCTAATATAATGCAACATGTAATTGAAAAGTTTAATCATCGAGGTAATAGTCCAATAATAGTAGGTTGCAAAGTGGTGATAAATAGCACTTTTAAAATGCAGATATTACCAATTTGGTATTTTCCCTCCTATCTGTGTTTTTGAATTAGCAGCATATATAATTTGAGTTTGATCTCCAATTTTATAATATTGTTTAATTCTGTGAATCTACTTCCTCTGTTGTTTTAACTTGGATGTTTCAGCCAAGCAGAGAATGCTATAGATTCCAGGAATAACTGGGAATCCTAATTAAAAGTTGGTATGCCCATGAGTCCTAACAAACTAGGTGGTCAAGGATCTGCCCAACCTTTGCAGAGCTGGAGAACTCACTGCTTTCATTTCCATTTTCCAAGTTAGATAAAAGGAGGGCTTTCCAGTCGTTGTGTCTTAGTCCTCTACCTCCTTGCTGTTACAGTAAGTGCATATTTTGTTCTCCCCTATATTTAGGCCTGCGGACAAGTTGTTCCCTCTTCCTGGAATGCCTTCTACCCTCCCTCACTGCAATGCTTCTTTCTGGAAAACGAGTTTTTATTTGAAAGGTGAATTAAGCCTCACTCTGTGAGGCTTTCCCTGTCACCTCCAAGACACGCTAATATCCTCTAACCTCTTTAATTCCTCTGGCACTTATCAGGGCCTGTACTATTGGAACCATCACATACGTTGTTGTGGTTTGTAGATTTTTGGTTCCCTCACTGGACACTAAGCAACTTAGGAACAGAAATTGTCTCATAATCTGTGCATCTCCCTTTCCCAGGACAGCAAATGGCATGATGTAGGTATTCAGTAAATATTTCTGTAGTGACTAAGAAAGCACAGATTCCTATAAATGTATTGCTGAATTAATTATAGCTTTTTTCATTATATATTTTCTTATTTAATAACTATTTTTTCATGGGTGAATCTGCCAAAAAAATGAATTTAAGGAGTTCTCTTAATCAGTACATTTGAGGACTGCATCATGCTCAAATCCATATACCCTATAGAAAAGTCTTCTGTGAGCAACCTGGGCACTCGTCAATAGAGCGTGGATAAAGGAGCTCTGGTTTATATATGCAATGGAATATTACTTGGCCACAAAAAGAATAAAATGCAAAAGAGAATGAAATCTTATTATTTGCAACAGCTTAGATAGACCTAGAGAGTATTATTATGCTAAGTGCAATAAGTCAGAGAAAGACAAATAGCATATGATTTCACCTGCATGCGGAACCTAAAGAACAAACTAAACAAACAAAATTGAAACAGATCCATAGATCCAGAGAACAGAGGGTTGCCAGAGGCGGGGGTGTGTGTGGGCAGGGGGGCGGTTGGAGGAACCGGGTTAAAAAAGGTGAAGGGATTAAGAAGCACAAATTGGTAGTTACAAAATAGTCACAAGGATATAAAGTAGACCATAGGGAATCTAGCCGATAATATTGTAATAACGATGTACGGTGCCAATTGAGCACTACAAATGTCGAGAGGAACACTTTATAACCTATGTGAAGGTCTAACCTCTATGCTGTACACCTGAAACTAATATAAAGTAACATTGTATATAAACTACAATGGGCAATTTTTTTTTTTTAAAAAAAGGAAAGTCTCCAATGATTTAATGCCTCTCTACCTTCCTAACCTCAAAACCAATCACTGCCCTCAAAAGACAAAAAACACCTACTGGAGTCACACCAGACTTCGGGCAGCTTCCTGAGTCATCTCTCCTCGGTGGGGCTGTGCCTGTGAACCCATCATGCTCTGGAATGGCCTTTATTCCCTGCTTGATAAAGACATGCTTATCCCTCACTTCAGTTTGCATCTCTTCTGTGTGTTGCCTGTGACACTTTGTGCCCCACCTTACAGACCGGTGCTTCCACTCTTTGTACTTCCCCTGGACCTTTACACATCACTCCCTCACTCACCTCACTACCATAAGTGCAAATTTACCTCTCTTGCTTCAAGTTGAGAGCTCTTTGAGATAATGACAGTGTTTGATTCTGCCTTGCTACAGCAGATATTATTCCAAGGTCTGATACATAGTTAATGCTCAGTTAATAGGTGCTGAATGAATGAACTGGTGATAGCTCTGCCTATTCTTCAGGCTGGAAGAAGATGAAAATTACACAGTCCTCATACCCTACCCTTTAACTACAAAGTATGACACTTTCTGTTTGTCCTAGTTTATTATCAGATATACTTGAATAAACATGGAACGCATTTTCACTAAGTTCACCCTGCATCATTTTCCTAGGATAAAATGTGTCTGTGTACCACCTTTCCTCTTCCCATTATGCCCAGACACCCCACTGTGCAGCCTCATGTTCCTCTGCCTCCCTGCCCAAGTTTTGAAATCATTTTCCAGACTAGTTTGAAAAGAGTTATTTCTAGCCTGCACAACTCCAGCCAGTAAGAGGAAATTTCCCAACCACACATGAAAATCATCTGTCTCATTTGTGACTTGGAGCATCTGGAGGACCGTAACGGTGATGGTGAGCATTCAATAGTGAACCAAGCACATGCTGAAGTTTAAGAATCCTAGAGATTGAGAAGAGATTTATGGCTGGATAAAAAGTTCAAAATCTATATTTCAGTATACTTCTCCAATTTGTGCAGTTTCAAAGAAAATTATTTTTGCACCAAAACTAACAGACTGATAATACATGTTTCCATTTCTTTCACTAAAGCATTGCATTGTGCAGCTCAGAAGTAATTGCTAATTAAAACTAAATGTAAGCATTGGTGATATAATCTTGTTCTAGAATTTTTATATAGAAAATGGAAAACTGAAAGCTCTCTTTTACAGAATGTGGAGAAAAATGTGACATCCTCATTTTCAAGACCCTTGTTCAAGGATAAATGTAATTTACTCTCTTTTTGCATTTTTCCACCACCACTACCCCCGACCCCAGCCATCCCCACCTCCCTCCCCTGATTTCAGCCCACCTTGGTTTTGTCCATGTGTCCTTCATAGTTGTTCCTGAAATCCCTTCCTCCTTTCCCCCCATTATCCCCTCCCCCTTCCCCTCTGGTTACTAAAATATATACATATTTCTTTAATCAAGTAAATCTAATGCAATCATTATAATCATCATCAACTAGCATTTACAGAGCACCATTTATAAACAGTTCACTGGACTGGATGCTATTCCTCTTGCAAGAAGCCGACAGAATAGGATAAGGAATCGTGGCTCCTCTGAAGAGGCTGAGCAGCATTCCTTGAACAAACACCCAAGATGCTATCAACATCATGCAGAGACTGTGAGTCAGACCTCCTCACAGAATGATAGGGTCAAGCTCATTTGATGCCATGTTAAATAGAAAAATCCTATCTTTGTCACCGAGAGAAAAGTTATCAGTAACAGATAAACACCTCAGAAGGTAATGCAATAGGGTCAAGTATAAAGTTTTTTTGTCCCGTAGCTCTCTTTATGTCTGTGCTCTATAGTCTGCAGAACCCACCTTTTCTAGAGAACACTGACTCCTCCCCGATAGTAACGGTACCTACGCTGAGTCCACAGGGACGTGCCTCGATGTGGCCTACAATAGCTCAGCTGGTTGTACTGCTGGGCTGTTTTATTGGCTCATCTTTTTTGGACAGAAAGTCCATAATCACATCACAGTAACTTTAGCCCAAGGGCTTCCTATCTTGCTTCTGGATCAAGAAAATTTTCTCAAGCTGGACCACAGGGCTTCTGTTGAGGAGAACAGAATCACTGCTATAGTTATTTTCCTTGGTTTCCAGAATTTAAGAAGAAAGTCGCTTTTGAACAAGGTTTAGGAGCAAATCTGTGAAGTTAAAACTGCCCTTTCTGGGAGCTCTGATTTGCTTTTTCCACATTGTCTTCCTGTTGGGCTAGTTTGTCTTTTCTTCACTTCTTTCTCCCCCATATTCTGCAACAAGGCTCCCAGCAGAGACTCTCAGACCATCCATCCATGACTCCTGGGGAATTTAAGTCACAGGTACACTTTAAAAGTGTAACTGCTCCATGGAAATGTCTAGCCCTATTTGAAACATCATCATGACATGCTTAGATAGTTACTGAAAACATTTCCCATGGCAGTGAGTGAATAGGAACAAAATCTTTTTGAAGCAGAAAACTCTTTCCTTTTGCAAGCAAAATTAGGTTTCTGTCTTTTCCACCTAAGCATAAGTGAGTCCTGCTTAGATAAAGTGGCAATTTTTTATCACTGCTAGTCACTTCAGGTCACTTACGCGTGTTGCTCCCCATTCTCTTCTTCATGTAGGAATCTGTCACACCTGTTGAGAGATGAGATAACCTACGCTCTTCACTTCTCCTTGGTGGGTATAGATATCCTGTAACTCTAATCCCTCCAAATAAGGGTCTTCTGAATGCTCTTCATCAGACTGAAATGCAAGTTTGCTGAAATGTCTCAGATGCCTTCTATTCAATATATAATTTTTTTACTATGCACAGAGGATATAAATCAATCTCCAACTTTTATCTCGACATAGTTGATTCTCAGTTAATCACCAACAGTTTAATATAAAGTTCAGTATATACTTCTGACTTTTCACAAAATATGAAAAAAGAAATATGATTCAAACTTAGCAAGCATCTCAGTGCTCATTTTTTGAAATTAGTAGTGGTTTCTATAATAAGACTTTAAACAACTGAAGTGTACATAGTTATGCAACATATTTAATTATGTGCTTCTTGAAACAGGCTATGAATATTGGCCCCTACGGTAACATTCTTATGAAGGGTATGTATATATTTTAGATATTTGAAGTTTCAGTGGAATACATGTGTGGCTGCCCTAGCTGAGCACTTATATGAAAAGACTATTGATTGGAATTATGAATTCAGTAACTTAAAATCATAGAGTATTAGCACTGGGACAAAAGGGGACCATGGAGATATTGCTGGTATATGAGAACCTGTAGGAAACACTTTGAATGGATTCAAAGGGATCCCCAATCAGTCCTACAGGCACTTAGGATAAGGGAATAAAGATTCTCATATCTGTTCTTTGACACAACACTTAATTTCCTGGGGGTAACATTTTCTACTAGTAATGGGCACCAAAACTTTAATGTGCAATCCCTTATGTATAAACTCATTATCATGCCTTATACAAACTGATAATATGAGCAGCAGACTGTAGGAATTGTTGCTTATACCATTGCCTCCTTTCTCTCACTGTCATTCTTTCATCAACAAGCATTTACTGAGAATCTAACATGTGCCGGTCATTATTCTGGGTGCTGCAGATTATAGCCATGAACCATTGTAGACCAGGCCTCTGCTTGCAGATCTAGCATTTTATCAAGTGAGCTCGACTATACGTAAGCAAATGAATGAATGAACGAGTGTTGATCAAAATACTTTGGAATAGTAAAAAGTTCTACAATGAGAATGAGGGAATTTCATGTGATAGAAAGTTCTCAGAGCATTTACAGAGAGATTTCCGAGAGCATGAAAGGAACAAAGAGCCAGCTCTGCAACACCATGGGAGAAGAACTTGACAGGCGGAGAGGCCAACTGGTGCAATGAACCTAAGAAAAATGTGTGGGGGGAACAGGAAGAGTCCTGGCACTTGTGACTCAATCAATTCTCTTCTTCCTAGGGTTTCTCTTGCCTCTTCCTACTGCACTCCATCTGTCCAGACCCGCTCACATGGGCTTTGGTGCCTTCTCCTCATTTTTCTGGTCTCCCTGTTTCATATTTTATTCTTTTGTTATTGCCACTCAAAATGTCTCCATGTATTGGAGTTCCAACTAGGCCCCCCATCCTAAGCAAAGACTCTGCCTATAGAGTAGTCTAGATTCGTCAAGCTCAGCTTCTACTACTTCCATCATCCAGCCCTGACTTCTAGAGTTTCCATCCTTTTGTCCACGACGACACACAGGCCATGCATTTTGTAACCCAAATGTGTTTGTTCTGACCATTCTCACTCACTTTCCAGGTTGCCAGTTTACAGGTTTTTCATTTTGTCCATATATTCAAACTTGAAGACATAAACTCAAGACATTAAGATCTGAGACCAAAAAAGCCTATTTCTTCATTCTTCTGTTTATTATAGCCCAAAGTTTCTCATTTTTCTTTCAGACTATGAGAGTGTATCAGTATAATTCACCTGTTCATTAATCAAGCTCCACTTTGTAACACGTTTTCTCTCATTATAAAAAAATATGACATGTTTCATCCTTATTTACCTGTCAGCATGCTCATTTTCGGTCTCTCATTTAATTGCAAGTGCTTTGAGAGCAAAGCTGTGTTTCATGTTTCTTCCTTTTTCCTAGATAGCCCAGCAAAGTACCTGGCACACAGTAGGTGCTCAATGACTGCTATGATTTGAACAGACTAGCATACAGTTCTGCCTGACTTAATATGCAAACGTATATTTTGAACAGTAGGAATCTGCTTATTCAAGACTTACATAAAATGAATGAATGATTATAGAACATCCTTTACTGAAAGGGAAATGTCTTTCCAACTCATGCCCCAAGCACCTTCCCAGCAATATTTGTTAAATGTACATTAACTCTCAGCTCCACTGACTCAGAGAAAGGACCCCTCAGGAGGCAACACTACACAGGAAAATTAATGATTTTGTGAATGATGAATGGAATGGCATAGAAGTAGACTAGAGACCCCAAGGACAGCTGTCTCCCCAGCATGGAGGAGGAACAGCAAAGAAATAAATCCATTTAAATAAATGTCACATCTCACATAAAATCCTAAAACACCCAGAACCACCAACGCTGAGAATTACTGGCTGATGTCAGTTTTGCTAACAGTATAATTTTCCTAGAAGGAGAAGAAAATTGTATGAAATAGAGGTAGATTACTGGGAATCACAGATTTTGATTTTGGAGATAATTCAGTGTAACCATTTATAATTGAACCTAGACAATGGGGAATCATGTGTAGAGATGATCCTAGTGTGGAGACAGTGCCCCTCCCCACCGCCCATCACCACCACCCACTGGAGAGAAAGGCTGTTTCTAGTACCTGGTGATAGTTTCAGGGATTGATTTCCATTGTCAGCCTCTTTCTGTGACCAGAATTTTCTCAGGAGCTATGTCACTTCAGGTCATAAGTAACTCCTGAAACACCTGAAGCCTCTCTACCCACCACCTCCTTGAGTCCTGGAAGAATGAGTTATTGGGGTAACCAGGAGGCCTTATAAATCTGCCACTTTACACTCATAGTATCCCTGCCATACCCTGCCTCTCCGTTCAACTCCACACTACTCGTGGCTTCCTCTTTCCAGGACACAAATCCCCACCACTTCTCCACCATAAGCATTTCCTTTGAGGAAATTCCCTAGGTCCTGTCTCTTGTAAACCCCAACACCTTCAACTCCTTCATGAATCTCTGCCACTCCCAGGCTTTGATACAGCCATTGCAGTGCCTAAGGGATACTCTTTGTAATAAATACAACTCAGATAGAGATTTCTCTTACTCCCTCGTCATCTCTGCCTAAGATGAAGTCTCTAGTGCTCCTTCCAGAACATTTTTGCTTAGCCCTGGAAAGACAGGGAGGGATGGAGGGATGTAAGAAGGGTCTTGTGGCTATTCCCAGCTAATCATATAGTGTTCAATACCTCCTCATCACTGATGTCTCTATCATGCTGCTGACTTTTCACTCTTATTCTCTGAAGCCTTTAACTCCGAGCTCACCACTCTTTGGCCCATCTCAAATCCTGCCTTCTCCCTGGATGGCTCAGTACCCTTGGTTTTAAGCCGTCTCAGAGCCAGTAGCCCCCCTGCATTTTTATCACCAAAGCCTTCCAGCTCTATTTCTGCCACCCCCTCATATGCCTTTACCTTGTATTTTGTCACTGCTCATTGCTATTCCACCTCTAAAACATTTGATTTAAAATTCAGCTCTCAAGTAACTCAATTGCCCAATAATAGGAAAGTGGTTAAATAAGTTACTGTAATGGTATAATACAGAATACCATGCAATCGTTTAAACAAATGAGGTAGCTATAAATGTACTGATATGGAAGTCCACCAAGACATATTGTTCACTGAACAAAGTCAATCA